>JAFIRS010006371.1:0-38568 GCA_018342105.1 Gonioctena quinquepunctata
TTTTCTTCCAAAAGTTGTGGATTTGAAGAGAATCAATTCTTCAATAATTGAAAAGAGGGTGGGAGCTTTTGAACATAGACCAATATCATCATTACCCATGCAAAGCTTTCAACATAATTTGTATGACGATTTGCATAACCCGATATGGGAGATCTATTCTAATGACATTACGTGATGATAATGATACTTTATTCAAATCATGGTTGTTAAAAGTATTTCAGATGAATTGATGCGGACAGTGTCAGTTGCATAAAAGCTTCAGATTTCAAATATACAATAACATATTTGGGTCAGAGTCCACAAGTAGCAGGGGTTTAAGAACTCGACCTCTAGTAGAAGAAAGAAAGAAAGAAAGAAATTTATTCATCATTGAAAATTTACAACTGTAGTACATACATTTAAAAAAATTTTATCAGACTAGTCAGAACACACAAAAACAATTTAAAATATATTTAAACATTGATTATTGATAATACCAAATATAGTTAAAAAATATAAAATTGATCAGATAAAATACTCCAGGAAATGGGTATATTAAGAAATTATTGGGATAGTAGAAATTCCTCAACAGAGTAAAAAGCATTTTGTATGAGATGATTATATAGAGCTGATTTGAAGCTTCTCAGGCTACATGTGTATCCAAATAGTTTGAGGGCATGGTTGTAACAGATGATACCTTGATAACTCGCAGAGTCTTGTCCCAGAGCCAGACGGGAATAGGGTAACCGTAGTTCATTACCTCTTCTGGTATAGTAGTTGTGAATCAAATTATTTTTGGTATAGTGTGTTTCATTTTTTTTAATATTCATGGTGATTATATAGATCTACAGGCTGGGTAAGGTCATTATGGCTAACTCAATGAATGTACTCTTACATGATTCTTTATAATGTAGTCCAGCTAGACATCTTATTACTTTTTTTTTGTTGTTTAAAAAACTTTATTGTATGGGCTGAGTTTCCCAGAAAGGTAGTCCATAAGATAGAATGGATTGTACAAGTCCATAGTAGGTCAACTTAAGAACATGTAGTGAAACTGTTCCACGAATTGTTTTTATTACAAAACAAGACAGCTCATTTTTTGAGATAAGGTTTTCTATGTGTACCTCCATGTTAATTTCTGATCTATAGTTAGCCTAGATACTTGAACAGATTCACTTGCTCTATTGTGATTTGTGATTAACTTTATTAGGGGACAGTAGTCATAAGAAATGTTTTTTTGTTGGAAAACTATGAAGACTGTTTTACTGATGTTAATAACTAACTACTATTTTCACGCCATCTGGCGAATTCATCTCAGCTAATTTGCTGCTTTTATAGATAGCGGAGCTTATTCTGAGCTAATATTTTACTAGTGTCATCTGCATAGATGATCATTTTTTGCTGGACCATACTGGAGAGTTCTATGTCACCATAAATATTATAAAAAAGTGGAGCCAAAGTTGAACCTTGGGAACCCATTGGAACAGAAGGGTTTCGATTTCACGAGTCAATAACCACTATCTGAGATCTGTTTTTAGGTATGATGCCACCCAATCTTTTTGCAACTCCTCTGATTCCAATTCGGTACAGTTTTTCCAGCAATAGATTATGGTTCACTGTGTCGAATGCTCTGCTTAGGTCGAAAAACAAACAACAGGAAATTGTTTATTATTGAGGTGCATATATATGTCTTCGCAGAGTTCGTTTATTGCAGTTGAAGTCGATCTTTTTTGTCTGAAGCCATGTTTGCAGCTCGGAAAAAAAGTTTATGATATTCAACAAAATTTACCAGTCTCAGATAGTAGCCGAAATCGATAATTTTCGCAACCTGTGATTGTAAACATACATTCCGATAGTTGGCCACTTCATTTTTGGTTCCCTTTTTCTTATATATAGGTATAGATTTTGATATTTTCAGTGCTTCCGGGTATGTTCCATCAACAAATGATTTATCTATTATGTGAGATAGTGGATAGCATATTACGTCACGGACAATTCTTAGGGCCTTACCATGGATTTCATCTATTCCGGGTGATGGGGTTTTTGTTGTTTTCGTAATGATATCCTGTAGTTCTATATAAGTTGTTGGGTACAAGAATAGTGTAGTATTTGAGAAGGGGGATAACTTCAGATTATTTGTTATTGGATCTGTTTTTCAATTCCCATGAAAAAATCATTAAAGTGGTTGCCAATACTATATTTGTCTGTGATATGATTATTATTGATAGTGAGCTCAATTTTGTTATTAGTGTTTACATTATTCCTTGTTTCAAAATTTTCCAGCTCTCCTTGCTTATATTATTTGCATTCAATATTCTTTTGTTGTTATATTCTGCTTTAGTTTTTTTACCAATTCTTCATAAATATATTTGAGTTGTTTATATTTGTTTTTATTATCTCGTTTGCTGAATACTTGCTATTTACAATATCACATACCATTTGATGTAATTCCTTGATTTCTTTATTTATCCACGGTTTACCTATTACTTTTTATTTGTTTTATGTTCTTCAGTGGGAAAAACATTGTTGTAGTGGTACAGAAGGGTTGTATGAAAAGCATTATACCCTTCATTCACATCACCTGCTGTATACACACTCCCATTTTTCATTCATCAACAGTTCTCTGAAAGTTAAAGTTATCATCTGTGTAGTTACGTTTATAGATAGTTTCTACATCATAATTATGTGTTGTTGGTAATGCAAATGTACAAATTTGGGAATTTATGATCTGAAAGATGTGTAAATTCAACATGACAATCGATAGGGTGGAGATTTGTGTAAACTGCATCTATACTTCTATTAATACTGTAGGCTCAGTTATAATATTTTTCATGTCAAATTCATGAATATGTTCTTAATTTTTCTCGATTCAGAGTTGTCCGTTAAAGAGTCTATATTAATATCACCACATAGGATGTAAAATTGTGATGTCGTGAATATCTTGCACATCAGATCATAAATTTTTTCAAAAAATATATCGATGTCACTATTTGGTGTTCTGTACACTGTGATAATATACAGTTTGTTTTTTTATTTGGGATTTCTAGAACAGCTATTGTTGCTTCAAAACTTTCTATACTTTGTTGAAAGTGAAAGGTTTGAGATGATGATTTTCTTTTGAAAGAATACACACACCACCATGTTCATACAGTTTTCTACAATAACTATTTATCACTCTGTATTTGGATAATTTTAGTTTTTCTATTTTCGCTGAGGTAAGCGTGTTCCGAGAAGCATAGAATGTCTGGTGATTGTTGGTCTAGTAGAACTTCCAGTTGGTTTATTTTTTTTTTGGGGCCATGCCTTGAATGTTGAGATGCATTATAGCCAATAGTTCTGTATCTTTTTTTTTGACCATTTTGATGTACTGTGTTATTTAGATGGGCTGTAGGTAGCAGGTTTCCTAAAAATCCTCAGGCTGCTGATCATATCTGTGGTCTTTTCCTGAAATCAAACCTCTTGTATGCAAATACTTTCCAAGTGGATAATTTATAGATTTCATCCTTGAGCTCAAAGTCTATCCCACACATGAAACATTTGTTTTTATTTTCGCTTTAGGCAGTGCATTTACTATAATGTTGGAATTTTTGAAAGCTTCTGTTCCTTCAGGTATTTAGATATCTTGTCAGCTGTAATATGACGATTTACCCTATATAGATACAACCAGGCTTTCCTCTGAACACAAGTCTTTATCAGCCTCATTTTCACTATAGTTTTTTTTCTTCTGTGGTCTCCTCTTTCTATAATCGACTTTTGTGAAGCCATCATCGATATCGTGAGTTGTACTGTCTTGATTAAGGTTTATAATATGGTCCATGGAAGTTCTTTGCACTTCTTCCAGTTTTGTCATTTTTGGGAGACTTGGCAACATGGGGAATTCCTTGTTTATATTATCTGTGTTTACAGCTGAATTAATTTGGGCTGGTTTTACCGATTTGTTGCCTTGTTTTTCACTCGAAGAACTGATAATGGGTTTTTTGTTAGTGTCCGTTTTTATTTGGAGTAGATTAACTTTTTCTTCTAGGAATTTATTGTTTTGCTTCAACAGTGATGAATTTTCCATTAGTAGGTCATATTTTTCTTCTTTTTCTTTCAAAATTTGTTTTAATAGTTTGATTTCCATTTTCAAGTCAGAAGATTCGTTATTTACCTTTGGCACAGTTTGCTTGCCTATTTCTGTAAGGTTAGCTGGTTCACAACAGATGATTCTAGTATCACATATTTTCACACATTTAAGTTTATTTTCCACTGCACAGGACATGTGGAATACATTTCCACAGTTGACACACACTAAAATGTTGGTTGTTTTCGTCCTGCAGCATTTAAATTGTTTTTTAACATAGTTATTTTCATTAATAACAGAGAGCACATCTTTACACGTCTGCTCAGCTTCCGCCATCTTTTTAAAAAAACTTCAACTTCATTGAATGATAATATTGTTTGAATGTTAATAGTTAGGATATAGTGATTTTATATTGAATATAGATATTTCTCCATTAAAAAATAAATTCGTGTAGAAGTAATAATTTGGAGCATCACATTTTTCTCATGTAAGTAAAATTATTTGAATATCAATGGAATATATTAACAATTCTTTTTTTCGTTTCAGTTTTCAATATGTGGATGCATTACTCGAGTCAATGTTGGACGGAAGCCGTGGACATCAATACAGCCATCGAGAGATTGAACTCCTACTTGAATGCCTTGAGTCAAGATGTCCTCCATGCTACAGTCTATGATTTGAATGTTTGCTTCGATGAAGATGAAATCCAAAGATGTGCACATTTATCCGAGAAGTACAATACTTTGTGAGGAATTCAGTCAAGGAACCTTGAACTTGCAACAATTCTGTGAAGAAATGATCAAATTGAATCTGGAAGGATTTCTCCACACCCTTTTACCATTCCTACCTGATGACATCATCGAGAAATATCAACTATATGATGAATATGATGATGAATATGATCATGTAGATATTTGATATGAAATAAAACATATATTTACAAAATCTTGTTTATTTATTTTTCCAATACACATAAACATTATTGATATACTTAAAAATATTCAGATATAGTACAAAAATAAAATATTGAACATTTCAAAGTGAATTACGAACAGAGCCATCCAATGCATTGTAAGTCAAAGAAGGTGTCGTGTATAATGAGTGCATAGACTTTGGTGTTGCCTGGAAATTTAGTTTTTCTTGTTTCTTCTTGATATCCACTGTAGATGATTTTGTAGCATTCGGTTGATGTGAACAATCAATGATGAACAGGGGATTCTGTTGAAATGCCTCAAGGTCCATAAGAGGTTCACTCACATCTTTGTCGTAATAACTATGTTGAAAGTCCTCATATGCATAGTAAGCTGAAGAGAATAGTTTTTTATCAAAGTCCAGGTTCCAAGGCTCATATGGGTAGACTTCAGAGTTCAAATACACTCGGATGTTACATATTAAGGAGCAAAAGGATACAAAGAAAATCCAGAGAAAAAAGAGAATTAAGAAGAAAGTGCAACTAGGCACAACATCTATGAAACTGACTAATAAAAATATTCCAATAATCAAGAGAATCAGTAGATGCCACCGGTGTAAAAATAATAAAATCCCCAACAAAAATGAAATGGAAAAAAAAACCCAGTGGAGGGTACCAGGATGAGAAAATCAACCAAGATCCAACCCTCCATGAGGAAATCCAAATAGTGGAACAGCAGGATTGTATGGAAAAACAGCAGGAAACGCAAGATTCTATGGAAAAACCTGAGTATATTGATAATTTTTCAGATATAATAGACAAGCAGGTAAGAGGCATATCAAAAGTCCTTATTTTAGGTGATCAATATGCGACAGGTTTTTCAAAGGTAGTGAAAAAGACTATGATGAATATGCACTGCAATGTGATGGAAATCATAAAGCCAGAAACTGAGCTATCAGAATTGACAAGTAATGTTTTTGATTACAGTTTAAGCTATGGACAGAACGATTACAGTATAGTGATGTTTAATACAAAGAATGTGAGCAATACTAAAACTTTGAATTCAGCACTAAAAAATATTTTGTTGATCAGTAAAACTACTAATTTAATAATAATTTCTGAATGTGACACTCCTGCTGATTGAATAATGAATCATAAAATAGGTAATGCTGTGAACCGTACCCTTCGACTTGTGAGAAACTGTTCTATCAAATTTCTTGTGGATAAAAAAGAACAAGGTAGTAAATTTAATATTTGTTTTGAACTTGAAAATTATGGGTCTGACCCTAAGTATAAAAATGTTGTCCTTACAACAGTACAGACAATTGAAGATATAAATTTTCAGATTACAACCATCAAAGAAATGAATATATGACAAAAACTAAACTAACAGGCCCAGCTGAATACCGAAATGACTACTATATTATATTGCATCAAAATATACAATGCTTGAAAAACAAAACTTTAGAGCTAGAAATTTTTCTAGAAACTTTTGAATCTCAACCATCATTTATTTGTTTAACCGAACACTGGTACAATATCTTATTACAGTCGAAGGATACCAGTTGGCTTCTGCTTTTGCAAGGACACATAAAATACATGATGGATCATGTATTCTTGCGAAAAACTCAATTGATATAAGTGAAATCTCAGAAATCAATAACAAAAGTATGGAATGTGTAATTGAATGTTCATCCGTAATCTGTAAGTCTCTTGTGTTAGTATTAATATGCATTTATAGACCTCCTACTGGAGATATTGAGTTGTTTTTACAAATACTTGATGAAATACTTGACCATGTCCAAAATAAATACCGGAAGTATAAAATAGTGCTCTGTGGAGACTTCAATATCAATCTGTTGAATAAAGAGAAAGAAAACACCCAGTCCTTTATAAATCTGTTATATATGTACAATCTAACGAAACAAATTAATGAACCTACTAGAATAACACTCCGAACTTCTACGTTGCTCGATAATATCTTCATAAACTTCGAAAATGGCTCTCCTGGTGAAGTAGTTACATCTGCTCTATCAGATCATGAGGTTCAAATTCTTAAAATAAATAACACTAAACAGGCTGAAGCCGTGACCAATGAAACGAGGACTAAAAAGAGGATATTTTCAGACTCAAAACTTAGCCAGCGGCTGGCTTCTGTTTGTTGACTCCGTTGATTTGTCGTTTTCTACCAAGTGTTGTTCATCCTTGCACTTCTCCACCGTACTGATGAGGGCCGGGAGCCCGAAACACGTGTCTACGGTTAGCACTTTTCTCTGAGGGCTATGTCCATTAAATTCTTTCCATATTGTTTTTAACAGTCCCCTCGATATTACTCTCTGTCATATATATATATATATATAAAAAATGAGTGTTTTTTATCTATTAATAACTTTGTGTCTTTACTGTTACATCTATTTACTCATTTAATGTATCTGTGTTTTTATGTGTTTTTACTTGCTAGTTATGTGTAATCTTAATTATATTGACATGTTCTACACCTGAAAAGGTACTTTTGAAAGAACTAATAAAGGATCTATCTATCTATCTATTAATGTCTGCGTTTATGAATTTTGTCACATTCAGTGTTCTGTTTTCGGATGCGTTGGTACTTTGAAAACCAATAATTATGAAGCGAGGTGTTTCCAAAGTGTTGGTTGTTTTTATTGCCCATATGTCTGAAGATGTGCTACGGAATGAGGGTAATTCATAAAGATCCCACATACGATAAGCCAACTTGATTTTTGAATTCAGACCACTCTTATTTATTCTACTGAAGAATTTGAGCTTCTGCTTGTCATCGGGCACAACATGTTTTATTTTCCATTCAATCTTTGTAATTTCCAAAGAGGCATCAACTTCTCCAATATATGAATTCTTGAATGAGCGAGCTATAATCAAAATCAGTTCTTGTTTTGCATTCAGAATGCTCTTCTTATAATCCTCGGCAAAACCCATCAAATATTTGAGAGAAAGTTTTCCACTGAATAAATGACTGGGTGCATCAATGATGTGTTGTTTTGTGTCGGAAAGTCCCCATCCAGTTGTCAAAAGCATGTGAGAGTGTGATTGACCAAATGAAACCATATTTTCTTGTGGATGTTATGCCTGGTTAAAAAATTGCTCACCACCCTTTCATGGGTCTATCGAAGAGGAAGCCAAAGCATTTTGGAAAGATAGCTACTTTTTACTTCTTTGGTTTGAATTTTCCCTGTCGGCAATGTCCAGTATTACATCTTGATTGTTGATTGCAATTCGGATTTCATCTGAATTCTTGAACAATGGTGATCCGTACGGCTAATAGGTATGCTCGTGCAGACTTATGAGAGAATGATCGACCACTGGTTCATTGAAAATATTCAACTTGTCACTGTTTGCTTCGAGTACCATTTTATTGTCGAATTCTGAGTCCAATAGATTTTAGAAAATTAAGATCTCTCGCTGACAATGTATGTCTTTGCCGTTCAGCATACACTTGTGGAATGACCTTCTTCCTGGCAAAACTTTTTTTTTGACGATATTTGATGGATGACGATCTTTGTTTGGTGAAAATATTTCGCATTCACTGTTTTGTCGTTTGTTGTAGCAAAAACCAAGTACATTCGTTATTGTAATTTCTTTAATTCCAATATAACAACTATTTCTTCCACACTACCGAAATCAATGAGATTATTTCGATGATCCAATATGCGCAGAGTAATGTTGTCGATGAACTGACGTCCTTCCGGGCTGATGGGCATATAAATAATGTTGTTTGGCTCTTTTGTTATATTATAACCCGGCTCAACATCAAATGAAAAAAAATATGATTCTCTTCGTCATTTATGTATGATCCTGAAATGATATTGCAATCCAATCGAATGAGTCTCACGGGTACAATATTCACAGGAGATGTAGATTCATGCATGCGATTTGCACTGAATTCTTTTTTCTCGAATCCCAACAGGGATGCTATTAGTTTTCTTGTTTCAGGTTCACCACATACTTTGATTGCATCATACATTTGAATGTATTATTGTTTGCTCGAAGGCTGAACAATTCATCCTGGTGTCATCATGTTTCGCGCCATGAAATACGTGGAATTCAAGTTCTCGTTGGATAACAGCATTTATTTCTTCTATCTCATATGCACCGCTTGGTATTTTTATATCACGTTTAGAACTGACTGTGAGGGCTTTATTTGCGGGAATGAAGAAAGTGATCAAGTTGTTTGTTTTCGTGACATTGTGGATTGTGTTGCATCCATAGAATCCCAAAAGCCCCAATCCATAACGGCTATTCTTATCCAGCTCAATGGGTGGGTAGAAGTCTGCACTCAAGACGCTGGATCCAACAGCTTGTAGCTCGAACTTTCGTGACATGACTGATTGCATTCATATGATAACAAATCATTTTATTGTTGTTCACAACACATGTGATATAATTTTCTTCGTTTCCTCGGCGGCATTGTGGGTCCCAATTCAACTTGATTGTTATTGGCGCCAATATTACAATCATCGATGGTGCAATAACAACAAAATAGTTTTCGAGGTATGGGTCCATCATTCACATCACTGGAATTTGATGTTCCAACACTTGCATTGTCCATATGATGTTCATAGCAATATTTATATTTTAAAATATCAATATCCTCTTGAAGGTGTTTGGGAAGTATTTCCCAAACCGATGCAATTTCATTAGCTGCACAAGAAATCATGACCTCTTTGTGCATATCTGCAAGTTGACCTTTACTCATTTTTTTCAAGCTGCGTAATCTTGAATATGCGATGAGGGAATGCCCCATTCTCTTAATAGCCTCTCGATCCATTTCTGGCGTGAAATCCATTTTAGTTTTTTCGGGTGATTGGAAGAGAGAAAACTTCAAGCATAAGTGTCCACACACAACTGTATTGTATTTCTGCTCACGTTCATAATTATACATAATTTTTTCGACTGCATGTGTACCTTTCCGGAAGTAATGGACCAACTCCACTGGTGGGGGTAAATCTCCAAAACTGTCGAAATATGTTGCAACTCTTCCAATTTTCCTGTATGCCACCCAATGTGTTCCTCGACCGCTGAATCCATCTAAATTGATGATGGTTGTTTCATGATTACGTGGTCCTGAGGTTGGCAAATTATCACGCATGAACACACCACGAAAATGTGGAATTTTCAATTGTTTGGCATATCTGTGAGAGGTTTAAGGTAGGGCATCAATTAGTTTTTTGATGTATATGGTTTGAGGTAGACCTTTGCGATAAGGTTTCAAGAATATACCACTACCCTTTTTTCCTAAAGCTATCGCCTCCATCTTTCTGTTATGGTGTTTTACCTCTTTCAGATCATTTCTGCTCGCACTTGCCGAATTTATAGCTCTGCTTATACCTGCAGCAGCACCGGCCAAACTACCCAATGCCGACAATCCGGCAAAAATTGGTATCAATGGTAAAATTCCACCAACTTTCGGAATAGGTATTATACGAGGTGTGCGAATTTTTTTCTTTCCGCCTGCTGCTTTCAAATATTCACGTGCTGCTTTCAACGCCATTGTTGTGGCCATCTTTCTATTGTTTGTCACGAATTGATTACCTCCAGCTTTATGTAATTCATCCCGAACTTTTCGTACAATTCCTGCTCCGAATGCTACTTTTCTGATTTTATTTCGCCCATTTTTCTTCGATGATTTATTTTTTCTCCTTCGTTTGGAGTTGTCTACATCACAACCCATACCGAAACGCCTTTTTGCCTTCATTATGTTGGTGACGAGTAGAGCGGCTGCTCTCTCACGAATGCTTGCGTCCTTCGATTTGTATCCCAAGCACTGTATTCAAGCTGTTTGTCCGCTTTGTGTCTAGCTTCAATATCTTCAAGATTCTCCGAGTATTGAATGTCGTGTGTTTTACAGACCCTATCTAATTTATTGATGCCTGGATCGTTGCGTGCTAATCGTTTTTGTAATTTAGTTCCGGGTCCACAATATTGATATCCTCCAGGTAAATGCAATTCAAACGGCAATTTATTTATTAAATAATTTACAAATCCTTGACCTTTTTTATTATTATTCGATCTGTTGCTTTTACGTCTGCTCCGTGTGGTGGTAGACATTTAAATGAAACATATCTCACACATCTTGCATTAATAAGTGTCGAACCGTCAAACAATGCGCATTGTCAAGCGAAAATAAGAGTTTGCAGTAGATAATTTGGATGAGAAAATCGGGACTGGATTAAATGGGGCGAACTCATTGAGACTTGGTCCACTACTTCCATCATCTGTTCGCTCACTAGTCATCGGTTCGTCAAATTGCGGAAAGACAAATGCCATGCTATCTCTACTGACACATCCACAAGGATTGCAATTTGCAAACGTTTATCTCTATTCAAAGTCGTTGAATCAACCGAAATATAATATTAATTAGCGCCAATAAAAGGATTGGGTTTCTTCACATTCAAATAATGCAGAATTGTGCAACCCTCTGATGCCAAACCAAATTAAGTTTTCATTTTTGATGATTTGTAAAAGCAGGATATTATCCGATCATATTTTTGTATGGGACGCCATAAAGATGTTGATTGCTTCTATCTTGCACAGACCTATTCACGAGTTCCCAAACAGCTAGTGCGTGACAATACCAACTTCATCGTCATATTCAAGCAAGACGAGATGAACTTACATCATATTTTCTCTGATCACGTCTCGCCCGATGTCACATTCAAAGAATTTCAAATGATGTGCGTGAATTGTTGGGATGATCAGTATGGATTCCTTGTCATTGATAAAGATCGAAAAGCATGTAATGGACGATATCGCAAAGGATTTGACAGTTTCATATATCCTTTGAGGTCACTACAATAAACTCGTCATCGAAATAATGAATCTCTTGCGAGATGAATGTGTAGAAACCAAAATGGATTTGAAACGTCAACTAGTTCAAGCGACCGAAGCTGTTCGACAAAAATTCAATTCCATCAAAAGTGGAAATGTGGAAGAAAAGATTGCCCTTGAAAAACTTTATGATCCTATCACAAAACCACTCAATGCTCTTTCTTCTGCTGCTATTGTGAAACCGTCTACACCTTCTCGATCCATTCGAACCAGCACTCCCATTGGAAAAAAACAATTCTTCAGCAGCGATACATCATTTTCAGGTATTGATAATGAAACCATCAAAGATGTGGATGGCGAGAAAATAGCTGCAACTACCCTATTCGAAACACCCACTTCATCAATGACGAGTTCACGAGATTTGGAATCTTCCAGCAATGGTTTGAGACTAAAACAACATTTGCAAAATATTAGAAATGGCAATAGTGCATATGATGCGAATTATGGTGTGAGGGTAGATCCTTCAACACAAACACTAAAAATGGGAAATCTAGAAGTCCGTTTTGATGATGGAAATATTTCCTTCTGGGATGGTACTATGCAATTACGTCAATACCCTGGCACTTCAGATTTATATAACTTGATATTCCTCAAGAAACCGCCTGGAGTTGGTGATGCAAAAATTCGAAACACATATATCGAAATTTTGGATTTTACGAAAGCATTGTACAAAAAGTATGAAGTCAAAAATGGAATAAGATATAAAAAATCAAAGAAATATCAAGAAGTCATAAAGCCACTATTGAAATCGAGAAATATTTCCAATGCACTTCTGAATCAAAGCGGCGAAGGAATGAAAAAATTAAAGTTACAGAAAGTGTTTACATCGAAACCGAAGAATTATGTATACTGGAATAAACCTAGAGAGTTAGTGGATCGTTTGCGACTGTTAATTGCTTCGAAAGCATCCGGTCATACAGGACATGAAATGAGATCATATCAATAATAGAGGAGCTACGTGAAGAAGGTATTATATATTGATACAACTTCATTGAACAATCACTTCATCATTGCAATATCAGCAGAGAAGAAGAAGAAGAATGGCTAATAATATCAAACGTCATATTGTGGACGAGTTACATAAGCCAGCTCGTCGTAACTTCCAGAGAAGATCAACTGTCGTCAAAGGCAAAGGAGATTTGTGGCAAATAGATCTGGCAGAATTTCAACCTTATGCCAAAATTAATAAAGGTTATCGATACATTTTGGTGGTCATCGACTGTTACTCTAAATATTTGTGGACAAAACCAGTCAAAACAAAAACCGGTGAAGATATAACTGATGCCATGGAGATGGTATTGGAAGATGCCAAATATTCTCCGAAACATGTGCAAAGCGATCAAGGAAAGGAATTTTACAATAGCAATTTTTCGTCATTGATGGAGCGGAAAAATATTAAACATTATTCCACTTTTGGATCTATAAGGAGTTTTCAATGAATGGAAATCATAAATGGTTGGAAATCCTTCCAATCATAACGCATAGATATAACCATGAAAAACATCGTGCAATAGGTATGAAACCCATCGATGTTAAACCACTACAAGTTGAAAATCATCAAGAAGAAAAAAGGAAGAAGATGAAAAAAATCAAGCCAAAATATCGAGTGAATGACATAGTTCGTATTAGCAAGTATAAAAATTTATTCGAAAAGGGTTATGAAGCCAACTTCACCACGGAATTATTCAAAGTCGTCAAAGTCAACAGCACATATCCACCAACATACATTCTCGAAGACATGGATAAGAATCCCATTCAAGGCTGCTTCTATGAAGCTGAATTGCAGAAAACTCAAAATCCTGACGTGTACCTTGTCGAGAAGATATTGAAGAGAAAAGGCCAAAAAGTTTTTGTCAAATGGTTAGGTTTTTCCAATGAACACAATTCATGGATCTCAAAGAATGCCATTTTGTAATATTTCTATATGATGTAATGTTTTGAAATAATAAACTAGTTTATGCTTCAAAGTATTTTTTTATTTTAATAGCTCGCAGTATTCTGCATGTACTCACAACTCACACAAACACATTTGCACATTCAAAATGATCAATTCAAATTCATTTATTAAAACAATCAATACATATATGAAAAATGAAGCTATTCACTATCACTATGAAATACATTGTTCAAGTCTTTCATGCACTTATTGTAGGTCATCATGACAGCTTCATTGGTGTTTTGGAATTCTTTCAACTCCTTCTCTGCATTATTGCGTAAATCTTCATTATTTTGTCGTTCCACATCAACTTTAGTTACCAGGAATCATATTGATTTTGAACTGTTGTCAATTCCTTCATGGTTGTAATGCGCTCTTGAAGTATGTTATGGTTTTCATTTCTCATGCAAACTTCGATCTTTTTCACCACACTGAACAAGGACGGCCTTTTTTTCTAGAATGCCTCGTTTCACCAACTTTTTCATTCCAACACATTTCTGCAGGGGGCTATAGGATGAAAGATCAACAAAATTCAATAGTGACATTGGTAGGGAATCTGGTGTACAAGATGATGATGATGTCCTTGAATTGCTTTTCTTGGACCTTCCTTTAGCCTTGGAAGAAGTAGACTTTAGAGCCATCATTGCGGCAATGTCGACTGTATTTCTCCTCCTATTGTTAACTCGTTTCACTTTCTCTTCCCCTTTTTTATTTTCAGTGATATGTATGATGGGGGTGAAGCACAGGCTGGTAATAATTGAGACATTCCAATATTGGATTCCATTTCACCATTTGTTGTTGGTACGTCTGCCATCATAAGAAACTCATCCATATCAAAATGTTCTAAATCATCTGGCAATGTAGCGGTAGAATGTTCACATCGGTTCAGCCCTGGAACTGCATCATTTGCCATATACTGGTCAGTGCCATCACGCAACAAAGTTGACAGAATATTGCAACTTTCAGCGGTATTCATTTCAATAACTTTAATGATATTTTCAAACCGAATGTAAGAATCAATGACTGAAACTTCAATGTGTTGTAGTTGGCATGTGTGTCACCTTTATACATGTGTTTCGAAACTCTCCCTCCCATCTACACTCGTGTTGGAAAGGGTACTCCCACTTCTAACTGTATTCCCCATACTTCGATATCTTTAATTTGAATTGCATCTGATTCATTGCTTCACTTACATCAAAATGTCTAAAGTTATATGTGCAGCTGACTCATACTGGTCATGATCCCTGAATTACAAATCCTCGCTAGTGCAACTATCCAGACAATCATTTAGTTCATCTCGATGACTATGAAAGTTGATGAGAGAAATCGAGAAGGCGAACAACCACCATTATATGGGACGATAATTTGAGCGATGGTCCCATGAAGACGATTTCAATCATACCTGCAGAAGATTAAACTATGACTTGGACGAAACAATATATCTGCAATCGGATGAAGGTTGATCGATGAATCCATGATTTTATATCATAGATAAATGAAATAAAATGAAATAAAAAATGTTTTTTTTGTAGTATCCATGATTATATATATATATATATATATATATATATTATTATGTAATCATTTCATTTGAATTGTGTTGGTTGAATCAGTCACACCACACAGCTGAGACACTATGAAGCGAGTAGTGATAAATGAAAATAATAATGAAACCTACTATTTGGTAACTTGGACTTACGCTCATAAACATGCCAGAAAAATGTATTGGCAATATGTGGCAGCAGATCGAATGAGATTCCGAAGAAGAATAAATGAAGCTGCTAACATTATTGATCCAATATTGAATGCCGTTCATAGACTGAAAACATTCCATCAAAGATTTTGTGATTGATAAATAAATGTATAGTATAAGCTATATAACGTCATGTTTCATTTTCCCAAGTGAAATCGAATATTTGTATGAAATCTTAAATTTATGATATATCATTGTGGTCCCACACACACACATATATATATATATATATATATATATATATATATATAATTCAAATATATTTGAAAATTAATACTTGATGAAGTAGAGAGTGGCGCCTCGTGCCCACCCACCCCGTGGATGGCGTCCCAACCTCGCACCATCCTTGTGTGTACCTACCCATGAGAATGTACACCCCAATATCTAGTTTACCCCTCACAAATAATCATCTATCTCGTCTAAGAATACGACGTCATTAACACAACCAAAATTTCATTGCACCAGTGGAGGGTTGCATCCGAATCGTCAGAATCATCAGATTCATCAGAAGACGAAGTGGATGAGTCTAAGTCTGAATCTGACTCATATGATTGGTCAGAAGAAGAGCTCACTTCATTCACTTGAATGGAGCCATCACCAGCTGGCAACTCCAACGAACTTGGTTGTGGTGAATCACCACGTTCCAACACATTACTAGTGGAATCGGCAACGGCTTTGGTTACTTCTGACATGATGTTCAGAAGTGAGGAAATGATCGACGTGTGATTCTATTTATATCATTCAGAGGAGTGGAGGGGATATGTCAGGAGTGGGGGTAAAGCGCGGAGTAAGAATGTAGTCGATCATTCAAGTTTCAAATAGACTTATTTCTATCAGTAATTTAGGAATATTTTATGTAAACACTGAATGTGATTTCACTAGATATTATTTTTTGTTTATTCTTAACCTTATAACATTATGTTCTCGTTTCCCAAGTGATATTGGATATTTGGAAAAAAATATATAAATTTGTCATATATCATTGTGCGCGCACCGATGTTCTTCAACTTTCATCATTCTGATGTATAGCTGTTGTATTATTAAATAACAATAATAATCTATTTTTGATGGACTAGAGGGTGGGGCCCCGCGCGCGCTTCGCCCCTGTGGATGGCGCTCCAACCTCGCACCATCCTTGTGTGTACCTACCCATGAGAATGTACACCCCAATATAAAAAGTCTACCCCTAATCGTCGGTCATGATGACATCTCATCATCGTCTATCACGATGACACCATCATCATCGTCTATCACGATGACATCATCATTCTCGTCACTCATCGTCCACCGGCTGTTCACTGCCGGCCGTCTGCGTCCCGGTCTGCGATATGCATTAGAGTCCCACCACTCATCCTGGTCTATTCTGTCCCTCTCAGCATCACTCACACAGTCGCAGTAGTCATTGCAAACATGACCATTGTCCGACTCTTCCGAATCACTGAGCGACCAGTCGTCATCCCTCCAAAATGTTCGTGCACTTGACGACGATGAAGATGATGAGTCCGACTCAAACCTGCTGCTGCTGGATGGTCCTCAGCTGGTTGAACTGGCCCTCTTCTCCTTGGATGGGGCCATCATCTGCTGACGGCTCAACAAACTTGGTGGTGGTGAATCACCACGTTTATATCATTCAGAGGAGTGGATGGGTACTGGAATCAGCAGCGGCTTTGGTTACGTCTGACATGATGATCAGAAGTGGGAAATGATCGACGTGTGATTTATTTATATCATTCAGAGGAGTGGAGGGATATGTCAGGAGTGGGGTAATGCGCGGAGTAGGAATGTGATCGATCATTTCGAGTTTCAAAAAGTCCAAGTCTCACTATTTAGTTAAGAATATTTTATGTGTAGACTAAATGAGATTTCACTAGATTTTATTTTTATTTCAACATTGATCTATTTGCTTTTCAGAAGAGAAAATTAATTTGAGCTCAGAAAATTTTTTTTTTGTATTAAGACCAATTTTACCATATGCAGAAATGTTTATTGTTTGGAAGTAGAAAAAATTATAGGACTGTTATTAGGAAAGGTAATTTATTCAAAAAAACAAAATAAATTTATATTTAAAAAAATATACAATATATACAACAATTATCTATGAACCATTATTTCAAATGAAACTAGGCACTATTGCAATAGCAACATATTTCTGCCAATTTCACTTGAAACAATGGATCTTTACATCGAGCACAAAATTTTGATTCGATATCACCCAACTTCCTTCTCACATGCAAATCAAATGCCCAACACCGTTGGTGGAAATTGATCATGCCGCTAAATGTCGAGAAGCAGAGAAAACATAAATTCTGCACTCCAGTCCTCGTCATCACCTCCGTTATACTGTAATTGACAAAGTAGAGGAGGTCATCCTGGTGGGCGACTGAAGAGGTATTTATTTCTCTGCCTCTGGACAACACCTCATGCAGGTCGTCGAAGGCGTCATCACCTTGCCCCTCATCATCGGCAACCAAATTTTCGTCTTCGTTTGGAGCAGCGTCATCCAATGCTCCCTCATCGTTGACGGCCTCCACTGCTGCTGCTGGTTCTGCCTCTGCTTCACCTACAGCTTCTACTTCTACTTCTTCTTCCATGAAGCCTGCTTCGTCTTGAATATTCAATTCTTCCATCATGTTGACAACTTCTTCAACGGTACGTTTGAAACACATTCTGATAATTCTAAACAAAGTTTTCAATGAAGTCCTCCGTTGCAGGATTCAATTTATATGATTTTGGTCTAATCCCACTCCAAGAAACTCACACATACCGAAACATGAAGATGAGTCGTAGAAATAACTTCCATACCCCCTCCTCAAGACATCCACTCGCCTAAGGCGTGTAAACATCACCCATCCTGCATATTGCCAGCGCATGCGCTTTACATGGACTCCTCTCTCAAGGAGTGGGGAAAAGGCATAAAACTACGAGTGCTGGATCGAAACAATCATTCCTTCGACTCTGCTCGCTGGTATCGATCTAACATTTTCAGTTTTGTTTCAGATTTTTTTCCGACGATCATGAAGAATTCCACCCGATCTCAGGATGTTGCTGCTACACTGACTCTTGTGAATATATTGGCTGCAGCTCGACCTGAACGAGATATTCCCAAGGATGGTGTGGCAGGACCATCTCATGAGCAGGGTAATGTTCCCAATGATATAACACGATTTGCCCCAACGCCACTTTCCCAGAATTTTAACACCTATGTCATCTCAGGATGGTACTGCACCAGTGAAGGCTACTTCAAAACGTTCACGACGGGATTCAGGAGAAGATTTCGTCGATCGACCTCCAGCAGAGAAGCGACATGCCACGAAGCAGGTAAAGGCGAAGGCACCCCCAAAGTCAAAGGGGTCTGCCAAAAAATCGGTAATACAGAAGTATAGAGATGAAATCCATCCTACTCCACGGCCCACCTTGAATAGGCGGGTGTGTAATGTATTACCTGAACATACCATCAAACAAGCCACTGCAACACCGATTCTGGCTCGCTCTATGGTTGTCGAATCGAAAAAATCTTCTGTTCCGGATAATGTTGGACTCATGGCAGGACCTTCAATGGTGATGCCTCCCAGAAGTGAGGGTGATAGAAATCGTAGTGAGTCTAATCCATCATCGTCTTCAATGGTTGACTATTTATCTATCCCTAGTCAACAGTTGCGGGAGATGATGCATAAGATGGAGCAAGGTATCGCAATGTCATCTGTTGATCATAATGAATTGATCCAAAGGAGATCAAAACATGATGAACTGATCATTGCGTCTAACGAACTCCGTCGACAAGCTTGTGAAGAGAAGAAACGAATTGTAGAGCTGGAAAAGAATGAATCTGAATATCAGACGAAAGTGCTAGTTCTTCAACAATTCAAATAATTCTTTAGGGCACATCGTGATATATGTGATAAATTTCAGAAATAAATTTGAATGATGTTAAATTGATAATTTTGAACTGTGTCGATTCCCTGACTTAATGAAGTAGATGTTGGAGGGTACATTCTGAAGGTTGGTACTCACAGGGTGGGTGCGAGTTGGGGCCCCACCCTCTACTTCATAATCTTTCTAATTTTTTTTTTCCCAAATCTTATCGAAACCCAATGGTAAGATTTCCTATATATGCATTAGCCCACTCAAATCTGTTCTGATACAATGCCAATAAATGTTTACAAAGTTCCCACCCAGAGTTAGAGCATATTCCAACAAATTCAAAATAAAACATACAAGCTTCATTTAATTTTTTTATTTCTTCCAAATAATTCACATGAGAAGACGTCATCATTATTTTCAAGTACATCATATATTTTCACATATACTGAGGATCTTCAATCACATGTTGGGTTGGCAACCAGGCGGTGGGAACACTCAATAATGGTTGATCAGATATCCTTCGATTTGGTAGGAAGATGTTTCTCTGGTCTATAATCTCTGTTTTGAAAGATTCACATCGTGATGGTATCCTTATGGACGGTGCATCCATGAGTGGATGAATTTTTCTTCTCCAACTCTTCAATTCTTTTACATAGATCATCATATTTTCCATCGAAAGTGGTCTGGAGATGGATAATTTTGTTTTGCAGTAACTTCAACACATCTTCAGATATATCTTTAAACAATGATCGCATGGTAGTATTTGTGGCTTCAAGAATTTCCTGCTTAACCACATTTAGTTTTTCTTCGAAACGATGTGACACTCGTGGTGGTGGTGATGCATTAGTACATTTCCTTTTGCGACCAAATTTGTCTATAACATTGCTGCTCATCCTTCTACATATATGGACAAATCCACACTGAACATTGTTGTGACAAGATCTAAAGATATATAATCCTCTAACACAATTTTTTTCGCCTTGCGACCATGGCGATCGGCTATCCGTTATGCCCACGCAAGGCACCGCAATTCTTTCTGGTCGACTACGGTCTAATAACCGTGCTGCTACTATTTTGCGTCTAAATCCGCTTCCGTGGTTCGCGACATCAAGACCGGTCTTGTGTCTGATATTCATGTTTACGTAGGGTAAAATATTGCAATAAAACACAATAGTGTGCATCATTAATTTTATTTGTTAACTATACATTTCGTATGAGCATTGAATCAATGTCAATAATATATACAGTTATCTATTCATCATTTTGACTATTCAAATATAAACTTTCCAGCTAATTTGAGTATTGTGAATGATACTATTCATTTATTTCAGCATTCAACAAAGTGATTAAATAATCCAATCTACTTTCGGAATTCATGCCATATTCTTGAGAAAAAGATTTAACTATGTTATTACATATACGAATAGTTTCATTGGGATCGCACTGATAGAACTCAATGTCATTGTGACCCCAAGGGAGGTTTGTGTTGTATTGGGAATTATGAATCTTTTATCATCATCATATGATAGTGCTACTTTATTTTTCAATTCCGTATACATATCATGTGAGATGCTTCTGAAAGAGTTCATCTTCCTAAAAATTTTACCACCATTCTCAACTATTTTCTTGTAATCCTCCAATGTCAATTGATTCTTATCACAGATCTCTTCACCCTTTGGCTCTCTTTACTTCTTTGCAAGAGATTGTACATAGTATGCTTTAGCACCTGTACCATAAAACTAATTATTGGATCATTGGGAAACTCATCTTTGAAATTACCCAAGACTGAATTTGTTACAGGTATGCCGAATTTATTATGTTCAATGTAATTAGATGTGTCAAATCTATTTATATTGGTGCTGATGAACTCATAAAAATTGTCGGTATTTACTTTTAAAATTAGAGAATCTGTGTCAGTGTAGAGCAGAGAAGCATCCTGACCGAATTCTTTCTTTATACATCCATAGTAAAAATCGTACATTACAGTCTTGGATAATTCCAAAATACAGAATCCCAAATACAGTGGTTTGTCATAATACACTTTCACTTTACCCATTTGAATAGCAACGAAATTTTCACTAAAAATTGTGCAACTTTTGAAGTTTGGTCGTGCAATCAGAGCGCCTGCTCCCATACTCCTATGGGCATTCTGCCAATGTGTAACAAGCCTCACATCGATCCTATTGTCAACGTTTTCCATCGTTTTGCCATAAACTGCATTGTTCATCAACTTATAGAAATCTTTCTCAGACTTATTATTAGATCTATTACGCATTTGAGTGTTGAGATCGATGTAAGGCTTCATCCAACATGACTGCTTGAATCTTAGGATTCTATGAGTATGCATAACAATCAAACCATTATTGACGGCCTGTTTCAAGTTTTTATAATGAACCACATACTTTCGCTTATCATTCAAATTTGGAATCAATTTTGGAATCTTGCTTTTGGAATTTGGTGGCACTATACTTTCTACCAAAAAAGGGAGGTCTGAATGTTTATCGTGCAATTCTTGAGGATAATGTATGTCAACTTCAAGGACATATCCATATGGATCATTGTCTGCCACAGCCATAATGTCTAAATTTGTGATTTCTTCTCGAGTTAGCCAAATGAAATCAGATGTAGGTAATGGTTGTGACATACTATGTCCATATAAATTTGTAGCATCCAAATATGAAATGAATGATGATTGCTCATTGGGATCGAAATCAGGCAGAAACTTATTATTTGCTAATGCTTCTATCGCTACATTGACTAATACCTTTTAAAAATTAACAGTTATTTGTATATTTCAACATTGCATCCCAAGATAATCCAGGTGCAGTATAATATTGAGCTGGATCCAACTTATATGTATCTAAACAAATCCGTCTAAAATTCTCGAAAATATCACACAGTAGTAGGACATCAGATTTTAAATATAAATCCGAATATTCTCCAAGACTCTTACACTCAAATAGTTCCCAAACACGTTCGGCTCTCATATAATCTTTCTCTGATACATGTTCCTCATTCAAATTGTCATAAAACTGATTTTTTGTCGGTAAATTAGGATGATCCAATTTATTGATGTTGTCCACAAAACTATATGGGAAAACACCTTTCTGCCTCATTAAATTGAATTTTCTTTATCGGGAAAACATTTTAACATCTCTACACATTGCTTATCACTCAAATTTGCACCCAACTTTTCCAATGAACTTGACATGAACTTGAAGCTATCTATAAATCTCATTTTCAAAAAAAATTTCTTAATTTTTCCTTCTTTACTTTGATAGCTATGTGTGTAGAATGTTTTGTAAACGAAATGTATTTTTCCTTAGTTTGAGGAATAACATCAACCTTATCTTTTCCTCATACAATTCTTTAATGAACATATGGCAATCATAACCACTCATATGGCATATAATGGGGATGAAATTTGGTATTTTGAAATTCAAATGACAGGCAGAGTGCGCTGCTGGATATATTTTTCTCCCCGTGAGATGGCAGTGGTCTCTGACTCTAACATCCCCTTCTGTGAAAGGTTTTTCACATATACCACAAGTGGTGGCATTATGAAATTCCCTTTCCTCTTCTGGGGTTTGTTTAGTCATTGGTTTGACATACCTCAAATGATTATTATATATATTTCTTAAATCTTCTTCTATTCGCATTGTGAAAACCTTTGCCGCATCAGCACCTCTATATGAAACAAATTTTGTTAATTTATCATCAGGAACATTTTATCAGATAAGCAAATGAGTAAGCTTCGTGTTGGAAGGTTCTATTCGTGTACGCGAGTTCGGGATTCGGTTCGGTGGTTTGTATAGGCTTCAGAATCGATTCAAAATCTGCATATACTACAAAAGGTACATTCATTTGTCTTTCGAAATTTTCAAACATTAATGTATTACCGGCAACCATTTTCCCAAATTTATTTATTCTGAAATCAGTTTGCGGTACTGTTGTACATACATGATTACAATCATGCATCTGGTGACGCAACAGTAATCGCTCATTCGAAAAGTACAATAAACATCCATCACAGAAATATTTTTTGTGTTCATGAGCTGAAATTTGACTTGACACCAATCTTGAAAGATCTTTTATCCAACAATAATGACTATTTCCCACCTCATCTGTGATAAGCAATAAATTGACATGTCTTCTGAGTTTTCTCTGAGAGTATCGCAAGGGCCCAATCACCTCATATTTGACTCTCTTATTCTCAATCTCAGATTCCAAACCATAAACATTGACTGAAATATCATTCAAATACTCAAACATTTTTATATCACGTAATTTTACTGGAAAATCCATACCTGTTACATTCAAGACAGTCTCATAATGTGGATAGGATGACACCTCCGACACTTTATTGTTTGTGGGAAATAATGCAGATGTCACGGCCCATGCAAAGCAGCATTGGTCTTCATTTTTTATGTTGACAACACCTTTTCTTCTCTCAATGAATTCGGGAAGTTTCATGTATGATGATCCACCAAGTGGACTGTATTTGTTTATGTTCACCTCAAGGAACATAATTTTCTCGCAACTCCATCCTAAAAAAATTACTTTCATTAAACCTTTCATCACTTGCAACAATTATAGCTACAAACCTGAATCACGCTCCTCAAACTCCGTACTTTGGGCAATTATAATGTCACGAAACGCATCGAATAATCCATTCAAATCAGTTGATCGATCTGCTATACGATTGGGAGAATTGAACGATTTTATGTCTGCCAATTCCTGGGTTTGAATGATATAACTTCCAAACACTTCCATGTTGACATTGATGGAGTTGTGCAGTTTGATGTTTTTTCCAATAGCTAGGTACTTTATGCTTGATATCATTAAAAAAGGTGTGTACTCAGTATACATATTCTCACTAGATACTCTGTAGCTAGAAATGCGATTTAATGCATTTTAATGAGGTGTACACCACCACCCAAGTGAACACATGAATTCGTCCTATGTGCGAGTGTTCTATTGTGAGAATTGACTTGACCATATGGGATTATCACATTACAACAATTACATGTATAGAGTGGTTCAGGTGGTGAGTCATCGCCATTGTTCAATTTAACTCGTTTCACTGAAGGACCTCCCTGGCAAGTTTCCCGTTGATGCCGACGTAGGTTATCACTACGAGTGAAATCTTTACCACAATCCACGAATACATTTCAGCAACTTGTTTTCAATAGCTCACTGGAGGAGACACTGATTCGAAATACTCTTCTCCTGGAATATTTCAATGAAATATCCCCATCCTACAACAAGTCCAATGCGATGCGCAATCTGTATTGTGAGGGGATTCTCTTGACATTCAGCGCACTCATCAATACTTGCAGTTCACTCTTAGCTCTCTCACAGGATGAACGCCCTCCTCGCTTGGAGAGTGCAAGGATTCATGAAGGTCATGACCACACAGAATATGTATGCCTACACCACAACTTTAGTCAAGGTCCAACAAACAAAAATCAAGATCAAATCTTAAGGTTGCCGAAACAATCCCAACATCAAAACTCAAGGTCAAATCTCAAAGTCAAAACTTAATGTTATGAATCTCAAGGTCAAACACAAGGTCAAAACTGTAGTCGAATCTCAAAGTCGACCAAACCCAATGTCAAAACTCAATGACAAATATCAAGGTCAAACACACACACATTGCACACCTGCAACCATTCAAGGTAACATGTGACGTCATAGTGGTGGAGGGAGACCCAGAACCGGCTTAAATCTCCTACTTACATGAATATACTTCTCCTGTGAATATCGTTTCAGGATCATACATAAATGACGAAGAAAATCACATTATTTGTTAATTCGATGTTGATGTTGGGCCTGGCTATAAGAACTGAACAACATTATTTATATGCCCGGAAGGACGTCAGTTCCTCGACAACATTACTCTGCGCATATTGGATAATAGAAATAATCTCATTGATTTCGATAGTGTAGAAGAGATACGCCCATATTGGAATTGAGGAAATTACAATAACGAATTTAATGGGTTTCGCTTCAACAAACAGTGAATATGAAAGCTTTTCACCAAAGTTCCATCAAATATTGTCAAAAAGAAAAGATTTTCCAGGAAGAAGGTCATTTGACAAGTGTGTGCTGAACGGCAAAGACATACATTGTCCATAAGATATCGTAATTTTCTGAAATCTCTTGAACTCAGAATACGAAGGCGGCAATAAAATGCTACTTGAAGCAAACAGTAACAAGTTGAATATTTTCAATGAACCAGTGTCGATCATTCTCTCATAATTTTACATGAGCATACCTATAACCGTATAAATCACGATTTTTTTTTTAATTCGAACTAAATCCGAATTGCCATCAACAATCAAGATGTAATACTGGACATTGCTGACAGTTGTATTTACATAGAAGGAAAACTCACCTAAAAAAAACAACATATGCTATCTCTTCAACAATGCTTTAGCTTTTCTTTTCGATGAGATTCGCTATGAAATGGGTGGTGAACAAGTTGCCGTGGTTCGAAAACTAGGCATAATATCCACAATGAAGAACATGGTTTCATTTGGCCAATCACAACTCGATGGGGACTTTCCGACACTAAACAACACATCATCGATGCACCCAGCCACTTATTCAGTGGAAAACTTCCTCTCAAGTATTTGATGAGTTTTGCCGAGGATTACAAGAAGAGCATTCTAAATGCCAAATAAAAACGGATTTTGATTATAGCTAGATCATTCAAAAATGGTCTGAATTCATAAATCAAGTTGGCTTATAGTATATATCAAGTTGGCTTATAGTATATATGGGATCTTTATCTTTATCATTGTATATAGACTAACCTAGTAGGATAACGTGTATGCATCAACTGTTGGATTCGATTTCCAGCGACATCTGCAGGAAACCTTAGATAAACTAATAAATTAATGACCCGTACAGTTGCGACCTCTTCTCAGTCTCCATTCGAACTGTGGTTATGAATCGTAATTGATGCAGAAACAGATTCAGGGATTTGATACTAGTTATGGAAATAGTTTTAATCAACAAAAAAATTAAATTCAATTTTAATCAATCGTAATCGGCGTAAATATTCTGGCATAGATTCAAATGTTCAAGGTGTACGGTAAAATTATGCTTGTTGCATATATAACACTGATTGATCATTAAGTCAAAATTAGTCAGGTTATATCTCAGGGATATATAATTGGCTGGGTAATTATATACTGCATAATATTTACAACATATTGTTAGCGGTGTATACAACATGTAACGTGATATAAATTCGAGGAAACCAAAAGCTCTCATTGCACTGATGGTTTCTTTATAATAAATAGTATTTTATTTTAAAATTTTCTATCGATAATAACTAGTGGTAGTCGATTCTTGCATAGCAAACGTGGGAATAATAAAACGGGTTCATTTCATTTATAGATCGGCCGGTCTATCTATACAATGAAAGATTTCATTTTTACAAGCTTTCATTTACTTTCACCTGTCCCGATGTGTGTAATCAAATCTTACAAGTTAAATTTGTCACACTTCTAGTTGTTCGATTAACGTGAAATTTGGCATAGTTCCCGTGACAATGCAATAAGGAAATTTTGCTAGCGAAAAAACAAAATGGCGGCTCCAATATATGGCGGACGAGATTTGTGTTTATGGTCAGATTCGATTCAAAATTGTTATGAGGGGGTTTTCGGGGTTGGAGATTATGCATATTTTTTGTCAAAATTCATAAACTCAAAATAGCGGCTCCAAGATGGCCGACGATCTCTGTGATTATGGTCCGATTCTATTCAAAATGGTATGTGGAGGTTTTCGGGGTCGGAGATTATGAATTTTTATCAAAATTCATATATTCAAGATGGCGGACGAGTTTTGTGATTATGGTGCGATTCTTATCAAAATTGATATGTGAGGGTTTTTGGGGTCGGAAATTATGAATGTATCTACAAAATTCATGATGGCGACTTCAAGATGGCGGACGAGTTAATCTTTAGATGGTCTCCTCGTTGAAGAACTAGATAGCTCAAAACTTACAGGAAAAACGCCTCATAGATGCTTTAACAAAAATGCATAGATTAAGGCGTACTTACTAAAAAGCACAGAATAAAATAATTATTAAAAAACCTTTTTAAAACACGCTGTAATTCAAATGCACTTGCACTAAAAAATAATTGCTTTGGATGTGTAACGTAGGTTATTCCGTGAGTTATTATAGATTCACAAGCTTGTTGTTTTTGTATTCGAACTGAAAACTTTGCGCAATAAGCTCTTGAATCTATAAATCACGGAATAACCTACGTCGCACATCCAAAGCAATTATTTTTTACTTATTAGCACATATTAAAAGCTTTTTTTAAAAAGGTTTTTTATTAATTCTTTTATTTTTTAGTTTGACTTCTCTGTAACCAATAATTCAGTAACATAAGTCAAATGTCGACTTGAAATTTGATAAATTTTTATGGTTTGCCTAATGATATATATGACACTGTTAAATAAGAACAATTCAAGATTGCAGCTTCAAAATGGCAGAAGGGTTTGTTCATTCATGGTCATAATCGATTGAAAATTGATATAGAACGGCATTTGTCAAAACTCAGCAATTCAAGATGGAGGCTCTAACATGGTGGACGACTTTTGTTGTTGATGGTGTAATCTATTCAAATTTAAATGAGTGGGAGATGTGTTGAAATAAATTTAATTGGGAGGAGTTTTCTAATCGATAGTGTGATTCTAAAAAAATTGGATAATGAGAATTTTCAGTGTACGAAATTATAATTTCTATTATTTGGGGTCGAGGATTGTGAATGTTTCTCAAAATTTGACAATTTGAGATGGCAGACAAGTTATTATGTGATTTACGGTGAAAAACTATATTCAAAATTGGAATCTGTGAATTCTTGGAGTTTTTTTATTGAAATATATAGCCTACCCGAGAAGGGTCTAATTTGCTGTGATGCCTCAGGACAATACTATACTATAAAGAAATTCACAATACAATAACTAATATAATCGGAATAAAATGTTATAATTTTTTCATTTGCCAGTTTTTATATGCAACGTTTTGTCTAATAGGTATATTTCCAATGAAACCAGAAGTGCTAAAATATGACTAATATATCAAAATATTTCGTATGCTGTACAGCATGTACATCGAACCCACCAAATATCTTTAAAATGAAGGATTGAAAATGGGGTGCTAGAGAATCTGTTGACACCAGGTACACATTTTTCAAATGTCTGCATTGGTTTCACTGTACATCAGAGATAGCTTGAAATGAGTGAAAAAACAAGGGTTTCAAGGAAACATACATTTTATTTACATATATAGGTACACATATTTCATTCACATACATTTTTAATGTACTAATTGTGCTGCAATATTGATAATTTGACATTTTTTGTTCCTTTGAGAGTTTTCATCGTATTAGAAATAGTTTTGCAATATTTGAATACTAATGTTCTTATCAATAATTCCAAAATATAGGATCTATGTTCGAGGCAAGATTCTTCAACATTTTTCCAATCTGGAAATTTTTCCTGCAAATGTTCATTTATAATTTTGTTCAAACGTTTCATAATTTTTCCAGTTAAAATTTTTGAGATATTGTCACTGAAGATATTCATACTAATTTTGGTGAAATTTTTCATTAAGTCAGTAAGAGTTTTGATTGCATTTTCCTTATCCAAATAATAATTTTTATAGAAAATTAGTAATTTGTCGTTACTTTCAAGATTTTCACTTCCTTCAAGACATTCTCGACAACGGACACATTTAAATTTCATGAAACATTTTCTTATCAAATATCCTGCAAAATATGTGGAAGAACAGTTTTCTAAATTGAATTTCTCCAAGTTCAAATTGTAATTCAATTTTTGAATGAATTGCTGTTCAGAGCATCAAACAAATTGTTTACTATGTTTATAAAATAAGAAGGGATGGGGTCACTTGGGCAGATGAATTTTTCCCCAGATTCTGGGTATTTTTTATACTTGAGGCGCAGGGCAATTTCCCCAGATTCTGCGACTTTTCAAAAGGGTGAAAAAAGGCAACATCGCATGTGAGTGGCAACGTTGGCGGGTCGATTGGTGACGGAATGTATACGTCAACGGTCGTTGGCGGGTCGTAGACTCCAAAGACACGGTTGGTGGGGGGGTCGAAGACTTCAAAGATATGGTTGGCGGTGATGGGATGGGCCATGGTTCATGACGGGGTGGCCGCAGACGGCGGTGGAGGTTTGGTGGCGGATTCGGGGATTGATTCTGCTAGTGGGTGCGTACGTCGCTGAAACAGTGGTGCGTGGCATAGGTGTGTTGGTCCGTATCTGTGGGCCCTTGGGAATATTTGGGGGTTGGCCCACCGGGGAACGTGTTCCGTGACGGAATCCTGGCGGAGTTGGTAGACGTCATAGGTCAGAATGGTAACGGCAGACTTCAAGACACCGTTGGATAGTTTTCACCGGTGGTCCATAGCCGAAAGCCTCCTTCAAAGATACGGTTGGCAGAGGGCCGTAGACTTCAAAGATATGGTTGGCGGCAACGGGATTGGCCATGGCCCGTGACGGAATGGCCGCAAGCTTACACGGTCTGGCCTGGAACGGGGTGAAAAGACACCGCCAAACGGCCTGTGCTGAGATAAGGCGTTCGGTTTGGCGACGAAATGTGGACGTCAACGGCTGAATTTCGGCGATTGGTCCAGCTAGTGGGGTGCAAACGGCCATATTTGGGTTGGGTTGAGTTGGGCTGTGTCGGGTTGAGTTGGTCAACCGTGACGTTGGCCCAAAGGGACATGTGGGGGTTGGACCGTGGCTTTGGTCCGTGGAAAATTTGGGGGATTGGCCCACCGTGGCTTTGGCCCGTGGACAAATTGGGGTTTATGGCGCAGTATTGTGTATCGAAAACGACTAGAATGGCGCAGTATGGGCAGTATTGTGTATCGAAAACGACTGGAATGGCGCAGTATGGCGCAGTATTGTCTATCGAAAAGACGGAATGTATGTGCAGTTTGCTATACATAGGGCTATCAACGAAATAAATTCAGTATTCAACGTGACTTTGGCCCGTGGGAAATTTGGAGATTGGTCCGTGGGTAAATTGGGGGTTGGCCCACCGTGGCGTTGGCCCGTGGGAAAATTTGGGGTAGGTTCAGCCAGTGGGGTGCGGATGCAAGGTCCTAAAATTTGGGGGTTGGCCCACCTCATAGGAGCTCCTTTCGGACAAGAGAGAGAAATAGAGAGAGATGAGAGTGTGCGGAGCGTAAAGATAGACAGGGTGTTTCATTGGCAGCTGAGAAAAAAACATGGCCGACATAATTCGAAGAAAAAACATGGCCGTCTGTCATTGTGAAAAAAAACATGGCCATCTGTCATCGGATAAACATGGCCGCTAAGTAAGAAAAAAAAGCCGCCTGTCGTTAAAAAAACATGGCCGTTTGTTATTGAAAAAAACATGGCCGACTGTCATTGGTAGAAAAAAACATGGCCGTCTGTCATTGTGAAAAAAAAATATAGCCGCCTGTCGTTGAAAAAACATGGCCGTTTGTTATTGAAAAAAACATGGCCGACTGTCATTGGTAGAAAAAAACATGGCCGCTTTATAGGAAAAAAAATGGCCCCTTTGTAAGAGAAAAAATCATGGTTGACTGCCATGTACCCTACAATTGTAAAGAAAAAACAAAAATCAAATATACATAGTGGTTCGAAGTACTATGAAATACATAAATTCATAAACATTTTGTATACAGGGTGACTCATTGACAGCGAAGAAAAAAAAACATGGCCGCTTGTCGTTGAAAAAAAAAACATGGCCGCTTGTCGTTGAAAAAAAAACATGACCGCTTGTCGTTGAAAAAAACATGGCCGAATGTTATTGAGAAAAAAAACATGGCCGTCTGTTATTGAAGAAAAAAACATGGCCGCCTGTTGCAAGGAAAAAACATAACAATTTCTCATTGGAAAGAAAAAAAAACATGGTTGGCGGACATTGGAAAGAAAAAAAACAAATATCAAATATACAGAGTGGCTCAAATTACCATGAAATACATGAATTCATATACATTTCGTACAGGGTGTACCAAAAAGGTCGATGTCCCCGATTCAGCTGATTTTCAACAAGGCAATGTAAATCGATGTACTTGAGCCATTTTGGCACTTGAAAATCGATTAAAAAAAGAAAAAATCTAGTTTCCGTGCTATCATAGCGAGTGAGGTGTCAAATGAAAGGAGAACACCCATATAATCTAAATTCATCAAGCTCAGCCCTCCAACTTTATCGTAGAACAATTAATCGCTATTTGATAGCCTTAGATTACATGAAATAACAAAACCAATACTCAGTTCGTATTGGACGCATCGAGGACAGTCCAAATTCATCAAAAACGAGAAATGTCAAAATTGAGGTTTCGAACCCACGACCGTCTAATCTCCAGAATTCGAATTCGATAATTTTGGTATCATTGGATTCGTACCGATGTCAAGATGCATAATTGAACATTTTCCGATGCAAAAGGCAGTAGGACAACTTCGTTATAATTGGGAGCACAACCTCGTGCGCATACTCTGAGAAGAGGAAATTCAATGTTCTATACGTATTATTGAACCGTTTTGATGTACTCGCGTCAAAACGTTAGGAATCAGCATAGGAGTACTCTAGAAGCAATGTACTTTTGGAAATTAAACTGTGATCAGGTCTACAAGTTATATAGGTATCGAAATATAAAACTTGCGGGACTGATATATCATCATAGATTCAGAGTTCAGGGAAGTGGGTGATTTTACCAGCGGATTTTCTGTTGAGTTCACAGCGACATTAAAACAATCACTTGTGAATTGAAGGAAAAAGAACACACTGGAGAATAAAGCACTGAAGAATAAGAAAATGTACTTACTTTTTTTTGATAGATGAACCCAGGCACGAAAAAGTGTTGATGAATAGCACGAGTACTGGTATTCGGAATGAGAACATCGATAGTTGGTCGAAGCATTGATGAATAACTGACGCGTTTGCCATTTGAAAAGTTTTTCCCTCCCAACCATCATGCATACGTGACCGAGCGTTATCAGTATGGCCGGAAGTTATTTCCTGTTGTCGATGATAATGAATGTTATTATAAACAATGCGGAATCTGCACTTTCTGATAAGAAGTGTTATTTCCGGTGGTCACTGTCATATTGAATAAAAGTCTAAATATATGGGAATTCGATTCAACTCAGAAAAAATGAAGTTTGTTCATCCGCACATCGATGTATATCTTGCAATGACGAATCCAGCTTCCTAGGACTTTTCGACATTAGAAAAGGTATTCTAACCTACTACTCATGATTTAGCCGCTGGTGTCACTGGGGGCGCTAGTGTCCAGGTCGGCGGCCATTGTGGGTGACGTGTTATTGGTCAGTGGGGTGGAGACGATCATATTGGAGGTGGTGCGTAGGGTAGGCACGCTATTGGTGGGTGCAGGCGGACATATTTGGGTTGGGTTGAGTTGGGTTGGTCGGACATGCTATTGGTTGCAGACAGCGGTAGGCTGGGTGCAGACCGCCATGTTGGAGGTGGACGTGCGTTGGGTAGGGCTGAATGCAGACGGCCATGTTGGATGTGGGTGCGGACGTTGGGTAGGCATGCTATTGGGTGAATTCAACATGAATGGCACTTGTCGTCGAGTTAAAACAGAAATGTCGACGTTTCGGATGTATCCGAATCATCGAAAAAGAAGCACTTCCGGTCTGTTAAAAATAGAGATAGAAGAAAACAATGCTCAATTCGGATAGGCCACATCGAACAGAGTCCAAATCCATCAAATTCTCATAAACCGGAAGTGACCACTGATTTCGATGCGATAAGGGAAATGTCGGTGTCAATGGATTCGTCTCGAAGCCAAGAATCATAATTGCGTATTTTCCGATGGCAAAAGGGCACTAAGAGCTAACTTCGTTATGGGGTGAGATACAAAAGGGCGCGAGTACTCTATCAAGACAACTTTGACTGAAGAACATGAATATGAAAAGTTTGCATGTATATCATGCGGAGTTGAACAAAAAACGGGGAAATGTCGAAACCTGGGTTCGAACCAGGGACCGCCAGATCTTCAGTCTATCGCTCTTCCAACTGAGCCATTTCGACCAATGAAACAATTTGTTGAAAATCACAATTGTAATGTATGTCAATATTCTATATCCATATTATATTATAAGATACATTTGGCAACCCTGCCTAGAATCCTTAGTATGTATTAGACAACGGTCATGCACGTTACGTTGCAACGCGATCAACCTGTATTCATGTATTCATATATCTATCTATATATATTATAACCTATTCGTTATATCTCAATTACCAGTGTTTTATTATAAGCAATCAAGTAACTAAAATAGTCAACAACATAAGTATTTTATATGGTGGCAGCTAAAACGTGAACGATAGGTTATGGTTTTTTATCGCCGGTACCGAATTTCAAATAAATTTCGTAGTGCTATTCGTATTTCGCAGGTGTGCAGGTGTTCAAATCGGTAGAGTACCTAGCGGCGTTGTCGGATCGACTCAATTGGAGTGAACTTGTAAGACATAAAGCTTTTGGCTTGAAAAGTGCGGTTATTGCGCTGTTTAATCGCGATTTTATTGTTTTGGTGACTAATAAAAGTTCGTGAGATGTCTGAGCAAGGAAGAACTCCTGAACCATTTTGTTTTGAGGGGAATAATGTAGCAAATAGCTGGAAATTCTGGAAACAGAAGTTTGAACTCTTTTTAACAGCCACTGGGAAAAGTTCAAAAGAGGACAAAGTAAAAATCGCCATTCTCCTAAATTTGTTAGGGGATGAAGGGTTACAAATATTCAATACTTTTGAATATATAAACGAAGGTGATGAGAAAAATATGCCGTAGTGGTAGAAAAATTTGATGCCTACTGTAATCCTATGAAAATCTGATTTATGAACATTTCAAGTTCTTCAAGAGGGATCAACTACCAAATGAGAGTATTGACCAGTTTGTGACAGCGTTAAAACAACTCGCAGTCTCCTGTGAGTTCAAAGAAAGGATGTTTTGATTTTGGATCGAATAGTTTTGGGTGTGCGAGACCCAAAAATCCAAGAAAAACTCTTACAGAACTCAAGTTTGGAACTCATACAAGCAATAGACATGTGTCGTTCAATGGAAAACAGTGTTCTAACTCAGCGTGAAATCGCGAAAGAAGTGAACGCTATCCGGGAAAATATCGGGAACAATTCACGTGAAAGGTTTTCTGGGTATTCAGGACATCGGAATAGACAATCAGGACAGACCTTGGGACCACGCTTAGGACACTCAGGATATTCTGGTGATAACAGAACAGGCGGCAGGAATACAAAAGGTGACAACATACAGCAGAACCACAAAGGTAAAAAATTTCCTTGTACTAAATGCGGATATCAGCATGATTGGGGTAAGTGTTCTGCTATCAATAGATATTGTTCAATGTGTCATGAAAAAGGACATTATCGAAAATTCTGTCCAAAAAAAGGCCAAAAAATCAATGAAATAAACTGTGAAACTGACTCTGATAGTGAAGTAGAGACTAATAATAGTGGAAATATGGTGTGGGCTATACACAATGACACTCGTGTCGACTCAGTGGACTGGATTGAAACATTAAAATTCAACGGTAGTGAGATCAGTTTAAAAGTTGATACTGGCAGTCAGGTCAATATTTTGACTAGATCGGACTTCCAAAAACTGCAAATTGAGCTTAATGAACTTTTACCCACTTCTAGTACCTTAACTAGTTATACTGGTCATAAAATTGATATTTTGGGACAAATTCAGTTACAGTGTGGGCACAAAAACATTTATAAAACTCTTCTATTTTATGTTTTGGGCAGTGACACCTCAAAATCAATTTTAGGACTTTCGGGTGCGCAAAAGTTGAAAATAGTCAATGATAATCCAAACAATATGTCGGTTAGTATTGTTAATACTGAATTGGAGCAAATATTGAACACTTATAAAAATGTTTTTTCGGGTATAGGGAAAGTGAATAAGAGTTTCAGGATAACTTTAACCCACGATGCGGTTCCCTTCATCAGTGGTACGCGAAAAATACCCCTAGCCCTCAGAGACAAAGTTAAGGATATTCTTAATGATATGGTGCGTGAGAATCTGATTGTTCCGGTTAGTGAACCTACTGACTGGCAAAATCCAATAGTAGTAGTACCAAAAAACCATGGTACTGATATTAGAATATGCATGGACCCTGTTTATTTGAATAAATACATTAAAAGAGAGCGTTTTCCAATTCCTACGCAAGATACTTTATTCACAAAATTAACGGGTTCGAAATATTTTTCCCTACTAGATGCCTCTTCAGCATTTCTACAATTACCATTGGATTATGAAAGTTCTCTTATGTGTACCTTTACAACTCCGTTTGGACGATTCCGGTATCTACGTTTACCTTACGGACTGACTGTTCACCGGAATTTTTTCAACGTTTCATTTATGAACTTTTAGAAAACGTACCTGGTCAAATAACTTATTTTGATGATATTCTCATTTATGGCAGTTCTATAAGTGAGCACAATAGAAATTTGAATGCTGTGTTAGATAAAATCCAAAAAAGTGGACTAACACTCAACAAACAAAAGTCAAAATTCTGTCTGAAAAAAATCAAATTTTTGGGACACCAAATAAGTGATATTGGGATCACCCCAGATTTTGATAAAACTCAAGCCATTTCCAATATGTCTCCACCCCAAAATCGTAAAGATCTGCAAAGAATTTTGGGTATGGTAGTATATTTATCCAAATTTGTTCCAAATTTGTCTAACGAAACAAGTATACTTAGAAAATTACTTAGTGAAAAAAATGAGTGGCAATGGACTGCTACAGAACAAGCATGTTTTGATAAAATAAAACAACTTGTTTCTTCAGCCACAACTCTTCACTATTTTAATCCAAAAAAAAAGACCATTTTATCTGTAGATGCAAGTCCATATGGCCTTGGAGCAATGATTTCGCAAGATGGATGCCCCATCGAATTTGCATCTGTTTCTCTAACACCCACACAGAGACGATATAACCACATCGAAAAAGAACTATTAGGTTTGGTGTTCGGATGTGAAAAATTTAGTTTTTTTCTCTATGGAACTTCTTTTGAAGCAGAAACGAGTAGAGATCCTGTGAGTGAAACAATCAATACTGATTATTTAGAAAATAATGAAACAATCAATACTGATTATTTAGAAAATAACTTAAGAGTATATTCAATTATCACTACTAGTGAACAAAATCAAAAAAGGCTACAGAGAGAAATTGACCTTGATCCTGTACTTCAAAAAGTCAAATATTATGTTTTGAATGGATGGCCTTTACATAAATCTTCAGTACCAAGTAGTGTCAAACAATACTGGCCTGTCAGAAGTGATATTTATTTACATGATAATGTGTTATTTTATCATAGAAGAATTGTAATACCAGAGTCACTCAAAGGTGAATTCCTCAATATTATACATCAAACTCATCAAGGAGTAGTTTCGTGCAAAAGAAAAGCACAAGATGCCATTTATTATCCCGGACTAATGAGTGATATTGAAAAACTTGTGTTGAATTGTTTAACATGTCAAAAATACTCCAGAAGTAATGTGCGCGAACCATTATGCTCACATAAAGTGCCTGAACTCCCGTGGCAGAAAATTGGCATAGACTTCATGTCAGTGGCGTCACAAGATTTTTTAGTGCTAATTGATTATTTTTCTAAATTTGCAATTGTGAACAAACTTTCAAATAAAACCGCGCAAAGTGTAATTTCTAGTTTGAAAAACGTATTTTCAGTGACAGGACTTCCGTTAGAAATTTTTTCGGACAATGGACCCCCCTTTCACTCGAAAGAGTTTACATACTTTGCCAAAACATATGATATACAACTCACTACATCTAGTCCGTTGTATCCTAAGAGTAATGGAATGGTTGAAAGGACGATTCAAACTGTTAAAGGACTCTTCGTCAAGGCATTTCAAACACAAAAAGATCCATTTTTAGTTATGTTGGACTATAACACCACCCCCAAACATAATTTGCCAGCCCCATGCACGCTACTGATGGGAAGAAAGTTAAGAACAAACTTACCAATTAAGACTGAACTGTTAACCCCAAATTATTCAACCAAAGATGTTCTATCAAGGTTAAATTATAATCAAGACCTTCAAAAACAGTATTATGACAGATCGACAAAGAAGTTACCTGAATTAGAAGTTAATGAGCCAATTCTCATGCAAGAAGGCAGAAGAAGATGGAATCCTGGAGTAATTATTGCCAAAAATGAAAATGATTACGTTGTTAGAGTAAACGAGGGTGAATACAGACGCAACCGACATCACTTGAGACCTCTCCATTCTGAGCAACCTATCAGTAATCAGAAAATACCAGATGTTCCTGGAAAAATAAAGGATGATGTACCTTTGTATGTTCCAGAACCAGATGTTCCCACAGAAGTGAAGAATGATGTTTATGATGGATACATGACAAAAAGTGGTCGTGTTAGTCGCCCTCCAAATAGATTTGGAATATAAATATTAATTATCTCATGCTTTCATTTGATTATCAGTTGTTAAAAAAATAAATGTTTTCTTTTTAGGTAGGACGTGTAATGTATGTCAATATTCTATATCCATATTATATTATAAGATACATTTGGCAACCCTGCCTAGAATCCTTAGTATGTATTAGACAACGGTCATGCACGTTACGTTGCAACGCGATCAACCTGTATTCATGTATTCATATATCTATCTATATATATTATAACCTATTCGTTATATCTCAATTACCAGTGTTTTATTATAAGCAATCAAGTAACTAAAATAGTCAACAACATAAGTATTTTATAACAATGAGTACCCGACCGGATCGAAAAAACAAGCATCCAGGGTGTCACATAGGCTGATATTGTCATCTTAAAGGAGGAACATGAATATATATTTTGAAGGCAGGATGTATAAAAAAAAAAAAAGTCAACGGCACCGATTTCACATATTTATCAAAAAGCAGAAGGAAATATAATAGCCATCGATGACTTTACAAATACATTCTACGAGGCATCATCCCCGGATTTACACAGCCGAAACATATACATGCTACAGATGTTTGATGAAACGGAGATCAGTGCTGTATTCCAAACGAACACAGGAGCCAACTATTGGTTAGTTTCTAGCCAATCTTACATTAAATTCAATAATACCCAAATGACATTCAAAGTA
>JAFIRS010006372.1:0-38567 GCA_018342105.1 Gonioctena quinquepunctata
AATATTCACTTATTTGCCGTACTTTTTGCCCCAAAAGGGGCTCAACTTTCGATTGTTAAATGGACATCCTATATATTTTTACTTATTTCGATCGAGAATGACTTTCCCTAAACCCAACAACCCCTCACTTGTCAATATTTGAGAAATAAAGTCATTTTTATTCAATTTTATTTTCGATCTACAATGCCATGGATCGCGTAAATAAGCTTCATTCTTGATCAAGTAACATGGAAAAAATACGACTTTGGGCTTATACTTCACAGTCGTTTTAAAATATTAAAAAAGTCGCAAAATACGATTTTTCCAGTTAACTGTTTTTTCAAAGGGAAAAGGGTGGCTCGTCGGTTTTTTTGTGAAAGATCATTTTCCTACAATAATTTAGTACCACCCCTTTCACTTTATTTTCACAATTTTTCTGAATAATTGCAAGAAGCGCTCATACCTAATAACAAATAATACGTATTCGGGATACTAAGTCCTGTTATTCTAGTTATCCGTGACAAACAATTGAAGCTGTTGCTAGGACTACGTAAACAAATAAGCTAATTAATATCTGCCATTTTTAAAAATGTATTTGTTGCGTAGTGTGTAATTTGATATGTAAAATTATACTAGAAACGAGAAAATTGACATGTTGCTAATTTACAGAGAAGCAAAAAAGAATGCAACTGATGCAGCTCGAATTTATGCTCAGAGATTCCCTAATCGTCGCCATCCCACTCGGCATTATTTTCCAAAACTGGAAAGGAAAGTGCGAAATGAACCAGAAGAAAATGCCAATAACTTCATCGTCAGTTAAGAAAAAGAAGTAGACGTGTTGGTCTATGTTGAAGTGAATTTTTTTTTTTTTTATATGTTCTGGTTCCCACGAAAAGGGATATCCTGTAATGTTCAGAGAACATCGTGGGAACCAAGGGAAAGAAGGTAGGAGTTGGTGTTCTTCTTAAATTTCTGGAGGTTGTATGCCTCGGGGAACCCTCCTAGGCAATGAGTTCCAAAGCCTCGCAGTTCGTTGGAAGAATGAGTCTTTGGAAAGTGATGTTCTCGCAGGTCTCCAAAGTGACCACGAAGGGGTGTGAAGACTGAACTGACGGGTTAATCTCGAAGAGACTGCAAAGGAGGAACGATTGTGATATTTCAGAAGAGCATCGCCCATGAAAATATCTATAAAATAGAGACAAATCGCCAACTTTTCTACGGTGTTCCAGACAAGTGAGCGAGTTTGTAAGCGAGGCATCACCGACGAGACAATTGCCCTTTTTGGACAGAATCAATAGCTTCAGGATATGTTTAGGTGCCGCACTCCAAATATGGAACAGTATTCCAGGACAGGTCGGATCTGTGCCTTATAGATCATAAGCAGCTGACTGAGGTGAAATAGCTCTTGGCACGAAACAAAAAACAAGTTTTTGGGATGCACTTTTGGCAATGGACCTCACGTGATTTTCCCAGGAAAGGTTATTGCTGATAGTAATACCAAGCATCGATATGGATGACTTCAGTGGTATGGTTACTCCTGACAAAGTTATGTTAGGCACAGTGAGATCGGCTTTTCTAGAGAAAAGACATGCTTGTGTTTTGTTTGCATTGAATTCTACCAAGTTATTGGATCCCATTCGAGAATTGTTGCTAAGTCCATATTTACATTGTTAACATTTCTTCCTCGTTCATTTCTGGTTTCACGGGCTGATATAGGGGCCCTGGAGAAAGCGGTATGGAGGGTACTATCATCAGCAAAGCTGTGTACGGGACATGAAGTTGTTTTTCAATAGGTCGTTGATGTGGAGTAAAAAATAGTGTTGGTGCTAGAATGGATCCTTGCGGAACACCAGCATTTATGAGTAGAGTGTCAGATGAAACTCCATCGACCACTACATGGAGAGACCTGTTTGAGAGAAAACTAGCAAGCGAGAACACAGCTGAGGGGCAAGCCATAAGATGGAAGCTTGGCGAGGTCCCTGGTGCCAAACTCGATCGAACGCCTTGGAGATATCTAATGCCACAGCTAAAGTTTCTCCATACTTTTCAATAGATAGCTGCCATATATTGAGACGTATGCGAGCAGGTCACCAGTTGATCTCTGATGGCGGAAGCCATATTGCCTATCATTGATAATTCCTAGTCTTCCAGATATTTCATGAGCTCGATGTTGATGGCTTTTTTCCATGACCTTCGAAATAATAGATAGCAGTGCGATAGGTCTGTAGTTGCTAGGTGAGGTCTTTGCCTTTTTTTAGGGACTGGCTGTACTCTTGCAATTTTTCCCAAATTTGGGCGGAAATACTCCCAAATTGTAAGAGTGGTTGAACAACTTGCAAGAACAGGTGTTAGTTCGGGGCACATTTCTTGAGAACAATCGGCGGGTTCCGTCAGATCCACAGGCTTTGTTGGTGTTGAGACCCAGCAAAATCTTTCTGATAGTACGTTGGCGAAAGGTGATCTCGGGCATGTGACTGTCAATAGGTGTAATGTTCGGGGTTGTTTCCAAGAATCCAGAGTGGAATTTCCAGCAAATAGGTGCGCAAAGATATTGGCTTTCCTGGGCAGTCGTTGCTAGTGTTCCATCTTCTTTGGTTAGGGGAGGAAAAGAGCTGGAAGTGAAGTTTCTTCCCACAGCTTGCGAAAGACCAAAATGAACGGGATCCGTTGGGACATTCAACAAGTTTTGATCTTATTTTGGCATTATGAGCATCTTTTGAACATTCTATTGTCTCTTTGCATATGCCTCTAGCCTCAACGTATGCTGCTCTGGTCTCAGGTCCCGGATTTTTTTGCCATCGATGGTATGCTGCCTGTTTGGAAGCCACAGCTCTAGAGCAGTTTCTGTTAAACCAGGTCTTATCGGATGATGTTCTTCTTTCGGTATTCGGTATGTAAGTTTGCATCCCCAAATTGTACGGCGTCAATTCGCCAAATTGTTTCTGAGCGTGATATAAGTTATTCGTCCGTTTGGAGAATTCTTCACAAATATAATTATCAATCATTCAAGTACCAACTACACCAACATCTTTACGATAACGACCACAACGGAAGATTAACTTAGTGCAACTGCTTTTTGACTAAATACAGTGAAGATGTACATGTTCCATTTAAAATTATTTATTCAGATGAAACTCGATTCACCAACTTGGGTCTTTTCAATCGGAATAATAAAAGGTACTGGTCTCAAACAAATTTACATCTGATGAAAGAAGGAAATTTTCAAGAGCGATTTGGTTTCAATTGCTGGATGGGTATTATCGGAGGAAAACTTTTGGAGCCAATAATTTTTGACGGACAATTTACTGCGGAAAGATATCTGCAGTTCCTTAGAAATCAAATTAATGATTTCATTGAAGATTTTCCACTGGCTAACCAACTTGATATCTATTTTCAGCAATTCTCAAGTCGTAAGAGAACATCTGAATGACACCTTCCCAGAAAAGTGAATTGGCACTTTTGGACCTATTCAGTGGCCTGCGAGGTACATTCTTAAGTTATAATATTTTTTCTTAATGTATTATTTCTTTTTCATATTCTAGATCACCAGATCTTACACCGCTAGATTTTTTCTCTGGGGAACAATTAAAAATCAGGTGTATAACACAGCATCAGTTACTCGTGAAGAACTGGAGTATAAAGTAAGGGTGGCATTCCAGAACATCACTGCGGAACAGCTAATCAATGTGGTGCGCGCAACAATTGAAAAACTTGAACTTTGCCGTTATCAAGGAGGAGGTCATTTTGAAAATTTAGAACCTTAATGGACTAATTTGCGACTTTTAAATAATATTTTTCCCATGTTACTTGATCAAGAATGAAGCGATTTACACGATCCATGGCAATCTAGATTGAAAAATAAAAATTGGAATAATTACTTTATTTGTCAAATATTGACAAGTGCGGTGTTGTGGGATTTAGAATGTCATTCTCGATCGAAATAAGTAAAAATATATAGGATGTCCCATTTAAAAATCGAAAGTTAGGGTCATTTTCGGTCAAACCGGAAGTACGGTAAAGCAAGTAAATATGTCAAAAAATGTAAATTGAACTATAATACACAACCCCCAAATTCGTTTTTCTATCTTCACTAAAAAAAAGGGGTGAGCCGCCGTGGAGAATACCCGGTATTGATATTGGACATAAGTTGGACATTTGTTGTGGCTTTATTGAAATTAGAATGCAGTGATTAATTTGTCACCAGATAGAAAAGCAAAATTTGCACTATAATACCTTCACATATTTTTGTACAAAATCGCGTTTACTTCAACTCTTAATTAATATTATGAATATTGATTCATTGAATAAAAAGAAACGAAACTCGATTACAAATGAACTTACAACGACGGATTTCCTTTAGAAATACAAATATCATATCGAATACCGGTTCATACGATAAACCTATTAAGCAATACATTATTTATAACGAAAAAAAACTAATCGATTTCCAACGGCATTTTTATGTATGCTAATGGTAAAAATGTGCGATTTAAATTAAAAGTTAGTGTACAATTCTTCCAGTTTCTGAAACAGTTTCTTTATATGACCACTGGTTGAGCAACAATTTGTTTTGAAAAAAAAACTCACAATACAAAATAATTTAAACTACTCGATGTACAGGAGTCCAACTTTAGGCCATTCTTTGAATATACCAAAACCTACAATATCACGGGGTATAGTTATTCTAATCCCAATTGGAACGGCAATAAAAATAAGAGCACTACGAGGAGTGTTCATATGCACTGCCCGGCAAATGGAAAATGTATATACTACCAGTGTTTTTACTTTCAAAGCGTTCCTGGTAAAATCATAAAAAACTTCTGTCGTGTGGAAGATAATTCCTTCTCGAAACTTTTTATGTCGGTCCAATTGGGATTAGAAATACTATACCAAAGCCGTCGGTCTCAATTTACATAAAATTACAAAAAACCTCGCATGTATACTCTTGCCACAGATCTAAGAGACTCATTATAAATGCTAATCCCATAATCTAATAATGGCCTATTGTTCGGGGTGTACGGATTTAAAAATACGTAAATAATCCACAGAACTCATAGAACTAGAAGGCTAAAATAAGTGGAAGGAATTGATATGATTCATAACCACATGTATAGATGGGACACACGTAATCATGCGCTTATCATCGACAACATTGCCAGTTCATGTACTTGTACGAGAATTTAATATAATGGCATTATGATGTAATGTATTTATATTATATTCCCATTCAAAGATCCGAAACTACTGGACTATCGATGACTCAGGATCCTTAAGTTCTTTTGTCATATGTATTCAGGAGATAATATACAAGTTAAGTGGAGCACGTAACAACTGATGGAATCGTAATAAGAATTATGATTTCCTATAAACTCATTTGGCAACGCTGTTTACATCAATACCTGTTATTTAGTCTGACAACATTTTTATTCAGAGCCGGTCTTGGGTCTGTTGTTAATTTGTGTTCTCGATAGGATATTTGATCTACTGAATTCTAGAAATCCATTGGGCAAATTCTACAAGGTTCCAATGAAGGAAGACAACAAAGGTTTCTGGAATCCTTTTTTTGAAAATGCCTTAGGATACTTGAAAAGTCTCAAACTACTGATAGTAGACTCCAATTTTGGATTTATCCTTCACAATAAATTCAATTATTGGAATGTGTGAAGAGTTTATTGACTAACATTAACAAGTTGAAATACATGTTAACTTAACATTCCAAGTACTAATGTATTTTACAATAATAATGATTAACTTTTCAGGGAAGGAAATGATTGGAAATAACCCAACATCATTTTAGTTTTATTACACCGAGGCTGTTGTTGCAACACGATATGGAAAATGTGTATTGAAATTGTTTTACTTAGGACTTTAACAACTTCCCAGAAAAAAATCCAACCTGAAATAACACTGCATGAAATGCCTTCAATTAAAAAATATAATTCAGATATTAATGATAGGATTATTGACAATGAATAATTTCAAGGAATATTCAATTCCTTCCTACATTATCCAACTTGAGAGAAAATGTTGATACATTGCAGGTTTTGTAGTGAAGAGCACAAAAAACTAATAAAGTGTAAGGTGTGCCTTCCGCACTGGAAGAAGAAAGAAAAGCAAGTGCAGATCTTGATAACTTCAAATTATTATATAGAAAATACAGAACTGCCTCTTTTTCTGGATTAATCAGGACTTCTGCAGATGTTGTGAAGTGTTGTATGTTTACAGAAAGAAAAATCAAGCAAATAATGGCGGAAGAAAAAAAAATGAATGTTTTTGTAGAACTATTTTGGGAACTCTTTTCGAAGATTAAAACATTGTTTTCTAAATTAGATAAACATGTTTTTGACATAGCTATATACGAGATGTACCACAAAATGAAAGTGATAAAATTTATTATACAAATTTAGTCAAATACGTTACCATAGTGTTGTTTGGTTGCAAGCAAAGAACTGAATAGGAAGAAGCTATCAAAAGTTAGACTTTTTTCACATCAATAATATTATACCAATAAATTATGTTAATTTTATTTATTTATAGCGTGTACCAAAAAGTACTAGTAACTTAAAAATTGATGAAAAATCAACTTCATTAGTATACCTCTGATATTCTAAATCTGAGTTGTCCATTGGATGCCAATGAAATATTCCCAATGGTTTTTTATGAGTGCGCGCGCGTGGGTAATGAATTTAGGAGTCTTGTCTATCCGACAAGACAAATCTCCAAGATAAGGGCTGAGTCTCAATAGATTGCAGCATGGAAACAGCTCTAGAAGGTGCAACACCTTGCCAGGTATGCGACTCGTCTACAGGCAACTCCGAGTTCCAATATGGAAAGCTATTACAAGAAAGGATACGACCTTAGAGGCATTCAGGCATAATCCCACAGATATTAGTTTCGCACTACCGCCCGCTAGAGCAAAGTTTCTTGATGACTTTTCCAAAAAACCGATTTTTTTCACTAACGAAAAACTTCATATTTCTTTTCGATAGCCCATTACAGGTTTCTCGATAGGCATCAACTTATATCACGAATAAATTTAATACTTCTTGGGACGACACGCTATATTCATAGCATTAACATTTAAATTACCCAATATTTTTACTTTGTACCAAAATATTTTTTAGGCACTAAATACTTGGAAATTGTTTGTTACTTTAACTTCGAAACTGCAAGGGAGAAGTGAATTGTGATTGTTATTCAGTCTCCATCATACCTACCCATTCTCTTGAAATTATAATCAAAGAATAAAACCAAATTATCTTTGAATTAAAATATTTTATCATGTGAAATACTGCATACAATTTAGTTCATGTCAAATAAATGATTCAGATAATGGGGAAGTGAACTTCACACTAGCCACTAAAAATTATTCTTTTAAATAAGCCTTTTTTCCCGAAATATTGGGTTCAGAAATTCCTCATAATTTCAGTTGCACTCCACTATTCAATTCGATCTCAAGTATACCCTTCTTCAGAAAGTTCTCATGGTAAAAGTCAGTATGTTTCAGTTAATAGAGGTTATAAATTTCACTAAACCCCCCCCCTGTCATGGCAGCGGTTTTACTGCGCATGCCCATGTGTGTACCATGCCGTACAGTAGGGCTCGTTCCAGCAAAACGGTATTGGCCTTCTAGTTCTATGAGTTCTGTGAAATAATCTCGTATATTACACTTTCATGTGCGAATTAAAATTTGTTAACGTAATTTGATAATTTTGATTGATTTTTAACGTCTTTTTTTTTAGGTTTGTATTATGTTATTAACTAATTTTCTGAAAATAATTAGGACATGCCCAAGTTTCCATGCTGATTTGTGGTTTAAAAATTTAGTTAGCAGTTTGTATTTGGTTAGAAATTTGTTGTCAATTACGTGTTGCCTAAAAATGTTCAGTCCGTGGGAAGAACCTAGTACGTCGCATGGAGGTACGGGTGAAAATGGTGTCACAAGAAGTAAAATAAGTGATAAAAACAATTAAAGCGCGATGTTTTATCAATTGACACTAAAAAATTTATTTTTGACGTTTATTATAGAGTATAGAAAATGCATTTCACGAAACGGATTTAAAATGAAAAAAATTGATAAACGGTAAATAATTATGGAATCAGCCCGTTTAAAAAGATGGAGGATGGAATATTGAATTTAGAGAGGGTGGAAGGGATATTGTTCGTCTGGTCATTGCACAACCAAAAGCTCCATCGAATAAAGGAAAGCGTGTTACCAATATTCATGCTAGTTTTATAACAAATGCTTTGGCTTTATCAGCCATAAACAATAAACAGCGGCGGATTATTTAAATTGAATGTTTACATTAGTACATTTGTTAACTTTTTCACAAAGCCAACTTTTTCAGAAAATGCCAATTGGAATGAATTAATTATAATAAGATAAAACAATACTAAGCAGCAATTTTTTATTCAGCGGCTTCTCTTCAGTCAAACGAGTATATTAAAAAAAAAATTGAAGTGAAAAAATGATTTTTTCGAAAGTTATCGTGTTTACTGTGAACACGATCTTCAAAAATCCATACGATATGGCATTAAAATTACTTTTTTATACAGTGTGACCCATTTAAAATGGAACCACCCTTGTAGAATACGCATTTTTCAATAATTCTCAAAAACAAATTTTTTTTGTAATATTGAGCATCAAAAACTATATCTTGACACAAATTTTCATAACTTTAGTTTAATTTCCAAGGCACGCTATGGTTTTTTTTCTTCGTCAAAAACGGCAAAAGTTTATTAGGCAATTTTAGTTTTGAAATTTGACTACACCACTGGATTCGTAGTCGTTATAAATGGAAACCATGGAAATTTCTTAAAAAAATATTGGTTAACAACGAAGTTACAACAACTTCAATTTTGGAAACAAAGTATTTGATTATAATTTTTATTTAGATTGTAGACATATTTAAAATCTGGCAACACTGCCGATACAAAGTAGAACACCAGTGAATTTGTACAGCGAAAATCCGAAGTCAATAGCTCATTCCGTTCTACAGTTATAACTCCTGAAAGTATGGTAATGTGAGCGATTTGTGGGGGAAGCGATTTTGTAATAAAAATGTATTTAAGTTTAGGTTATAAGTGTATTCGAAAATAACAGAAAATTAAAAATTCATTTTCAAGTTATGCAGTCTTCCATAGCCGATAAAAACGAAATGAATCAAGTTTTAAAGTATCAAAATTATTTATTGAATGATAAAACAGAAAGCAGGACAAAAAATGTTCCTTTTAAATTCTGCAAAACTCAATTGAAACAAGCTTTTAGAGAAGTTATCAATAATTTGAGGAAAGGTGAACTAATACATTTGGCATAGGTATTGTACTAAATCAATAGTAGGCTGTGATTTAGTACACCACAAATCGCTCACATTACCATACTTTCAGGAGTTATAACTGTAGAACGGAATGAGCTATTGACTTCGGATTTTCGCTGTACAAATTCACTGGTGTTCTACTTTTGTATCGGCAGTGTTGCCAGATTCTAAATATGTCTATAATCTAAATAAAATTATAATCAAATACTTTGTTTCCAAATTAAAGTTATTGTAACTTCGTCGTTAACAAATATTTTTTTAATGAAATTTTGATGGTTTTCATTTATAACGACTACAAATCCAGTGGTGTAGTCAAATTTGAAAACAAAAATTGCCTAATAAACTTTTGCCGTTTTTGACGAAGAAAAAAAACCATAGAGTGCCTTGGAAATGAAACTAAAGTTATGAAAATTTGTGTCAAGATACAGTTTTTGATGCTTGATATTAAAAAAAACATTTTTGAGATTGACTGAAAAATGCGTATTCTACAGGGGTGGTTCCATTTTAAATGGGTCACACTGTATGTAAAAAGTAATTATTCATAACTGAAAAAATAATTTTTATGAGCTCAGCCATCATTTTTCTTTGTGATAAGTTGCTTTTCAAATAATATACATGTACATCGTATTTGTTAGGTACGGTTTAATGTGAGAAAACGTCGGATTTAGATTTTTAGGCAAGAGTAGAGCATACCTACACGCTTCGCGCTTAAGGCATGCAATTGCGTAGTCGTATTTGTGTTGTAACGCCAGAACAAACGACATGACCATTCGGTAAGAGTGTCTGGCTGAATGGATAGCACAAGTGATATGATTGTGGACTAAGATATCAAAATTTAGAGGCGGCAAAAATTGAATAGCCTACGGGCGGCAAATCTGTAAATCCGCCACTGGCCATAAATATAGAGGACTCACGTGTTGACTATCTCGACGATACTACGGCAGAATTATTCGAAGACTGGTTTAAAAATAAACTTTTAGCAAATATACCACCAAATAGTGTGATTGTGATGGATAATGCACTACCACAGTAGAAGGTTAAATAAAGTTCCGTGTTCAAATGACACAAAACTTACCATTTAAGAGTATATGCTTGAAAATAATATGTATTTTGAAGATTATTATACAAATAAAATCATTTTCAATAAAAAAACAATATTATTGTGACACATTGGAAATGGGCCATACAGTAGTAAGACTTCCTCCTTACCATTGCATATTCGATCCAATTGAACACATATGGCATGAGCTGAAAGCATCGGTAAGGAGGAATAATGTTTCGCCAACTTTAAATTCATCTGTGGTAGCTTTGATTCAGTCAGAAATGCAGAATATTCCAAATGAAAGCTGCGAAAATTGTGTAGCGCATGTACAAAAAGTAGAAAAATCATATTTGAATATAGATCAAGTTGCCAGATAATTTTTTTTTGTGAACTTGGATGACGATAGTGACAGTGAAACTGACTTAGGTTGAAATTTATTAATTATCTAATTTTTCGTATTGTATTTGTAGCTGTTAAACTCAATTTAATAAATCTCATTTATTTTTCCATGATTTTTTACATTAAATACATAATTATGTCAAAAATTCAGTCATACAGTGCTTCTAAAAAGTCCCCTCCACCCCTCTTATTTTTGGAACGATTATACATAAACAAGTGAAATTTGAAAACTGAATATTAAAGGTTGTAAACTTCCCTACTAGTGATGATAGATGACGAAATCGTCAAAGATGAGTCACAAGGCCATTGTGACCAATAATTATAAATGGAACCCTACGGCAAGCGACACCTCTTTTAAACGGTATCGAAAAAACCTATTCAATGATACTAATTTTGTTTGTGTTTATGGCAGTTTTGGCAACTCGCTTTTAAATCAGTTAATACTAAAATTCAAAATTCAAGCTCCGCCTCTGGATAGTTGTCAAATAAGCTGACGTTTTTGTTAGTCTCCCTAATTCGACGTTTTTGTAAATGTCCAAGTTTTTGTACATTTAATGATTTGTGTATTGTTGATCGAACGTTTAACTGTTTTAGCAGCTTTTGGTACTTTTAATATTTTTGTACATTTTAATAATTTGTTAAACTGTTGAGCCGAACGTTTAAGTGCTTCAAGAAGCGAAATGGTACGTGCTTTAGATGATAAAGTAGCAGCGATCCTAATTCGAAGTTTGAAACAACGGGTGGTATTAATGATGCGAAACGATCTGGCAGACCACAAATTTCTGATGAGAAAAAAATTGATATACTGGCAGAAGTAATAGTTAATCCTACTTCTTCAACAACTCACGTTGCATCTACCTGTGAAGTCAGTCGAAGTACAGTACACAGGGTGTTGAAGAAAAAACAAATTTCATCCATACAAATTAAAAATGGTTCATCAACTCTCAGACGACGACCCAGACCGAAGACTAGAATTTTGTGAAAATATGTAAACTATAATTAACCAACAGCCAGACTATGTCAAAACAACTTGTTTTAGTGACGAAAGTACTTCCTATCTAAATGGAAATGTAAATACACAGAATGTGAGGTATTGGAGTGACGCAAATCCTCACCTGTTTCGTGAAACACATACCCAATTTCCCCAGAAGGTGAATGTTTGGGCAGGTATCCTGGGAAACCACTTCGTTGGGCCTCTTTTTTTTAAATACTAATTTAACTGGTGAGGTTTATCTGGAGCTGTTGCAAAACGCAATGAACCGTTAATCCTTGAAATTTTTGGAAGATAATCCAGATGAATTCCGCAATTTGGAAATAACATTCCAACAGGATGGTGCTCCTCCACACTATTACGGTGCGGTAAGACGGTATTTGGATGAGGAGTATCGTGGTAGATGGATTGGACGACGAGGTTCAACGGAATGGCCAGCTCGATCACCGGATCTCACACCTTTGGATTTTTTTCTGTGGGGGTACCTTAAATCGAAGGTTTACGCCACTGAACCTGACAATATTGACGTTTTAAAACAACGTATTGTTGCAGAATGTGAGGCTGTTTCCGCAGACACATTTGCAAAAAACGAGAAGAGTTTAAAAATAGGATATTTCACTGTCAGGAAGTAAATGGAGGTCACTTCGAGCAATTTCTTTAAGTAGATACTGATTCTTAAATCTGTAATTAATATCATACTGAATGGAATTTAAATTTTAATGTTTACTAATGAGCCATGAAAACTGCCATAAACACAAACAAAATTAGTATCATTGAATAGGTTTTTTCGATACCTTCTAAAAGAGGTGTCGCTTGCCGTAGGGTTCCATTTAAAATTATTGGTCAGAATGGCCTTGTGACGTCATCTTTGACGATTTCGTCATCTATCATCACTAGTAGGGAAGTTTACAACCTTCAATATTCAGTTTCCAAATTTCACTTGTTTATGTATAATCGTTCCAAAAATAAGAGGGGGGGAGGGGACTTTTGAGAAGCACTGTATATATCTGTACCCGAAATTTATGAATTTGAGTTTTTATAGGAAGTCGAAGTATGTTGACAGCGCCACCGTTCGGTGATATTTTTGAATTTTGGGGTAGAGAGATTTCAGTATTCAGACATCTTGCAATCATTTTCTGAACTCGAGTACCTATTCAAGATTTCAAAATATTTGTAGACAACATAATCCAAGCTACTTTTCCTTACGCAAGATTTCGTCTCTTTCCCATTTCAATTCGTTCCAAAATAAGCAATTTCACACAATTATGAGAATATCGTTGTGATAGCCATAACCAATACTTTTTCATAACCTCTACTACAAATTGAATATTCAATCATTCATTAAACTCGTCATTCGAAATCATGAAGCATGTGATCGTGATATCTCGGTATTCGTCGTTCGAGCATTTCACTCGGTAGGGTATTTGAGTGAGAGTGATTTGAATCATTCGAATGAATATGTTCAAGTTCTCGATTTACGCAGCATAATTCAAATTAACGTTCCGAGTTGGCGATTTCTAGATGTGGGCCTTTTTTTCTCCCCTCTATCTGGACTGTGTGGATTCGATATTCGATTATATTTATCATTCGTCGTGGAACAGAAACTGAGAACTTATCCGAGAACCAAATTACTCGGCAGTGCATTTGAATGATCTGATCTTTCAAATGATTCTGGTCAAGTTCTCGAGATATCTCGAATTATTTCAATAATGAGATTATCGATTATTTTTCATTCGAATTAGCCCATCACTAATATTCGCTGTGTGCATTAGGCTGGAGGGGATAGATGAAACTATGACAGCGCCCATGGTGGCAAAAGTAGGTAATGTTCCTGGTAATCGTAGTGGCAACCGTCACGGTTGGGGTTGGGTAGTATCACATTTAATTACAATGAGCCCTCGTTATTGCTGTGTAGTCGATTGCGAAAATACTACCAAAACAATTCGTAAATTTTACAACGGCATTACATAAGCTACAGCAAAGAGATAAGTGGATATCAGCTGTCAAAAGAATAAAGTTAGTAACATAACCTCTTCATAAACGTTGAAAGTAGAAACGATATTGTAAATAAATTATTCATAACATAACAATTTGTCACAGCGCTGATGGTTCAGCTTGGGTGTCATACTTTTCGAGCTTTTTTTCTTATTACCATGATAAATGCATTTCAATAATATTCAAAACTGACATGTAATTCCACAAAATATTCTTTTTTCGTAACAGACGTTTGTCTAATAACATCAGCTCTAATAAAAATGCCAACACCTGACTCTCTGTGCTCTTCCACATTTATGACATGTCCGGCATTTACCAAATCCTTGCCTTTCCCTGGCGTTTCAGGCTGAAAGTTTATGCTATGAAATACTTTCGCAAATCCAGTATATAAGATGACACTCATCATGAAAGAACCTAAAAGTCCACAAAAGTAGCATTCAAAAATTCAAAATTTGGTTTCGTGCACATTTGACAGATAGTCGACATTGGAGGTAGAGCTTTAAAACACTTTTCCAATTTGTTTATGTTGGAGAGTTTAACATTTTCACCGAATTCAAAAAGAATTCAGTAGTTGGATTACTATGTTATTGTTTAATTGTAGATGAGCATGCCTTCATATTGTGCTGTTGTGAAATGCAAGTTTTTTTTTCTCTTTATACCGGTCCCGGTGAACATCATCTAAACTGGAATAATATTTGGTCAGGTCCATTGTCACAATATTTCATTCGAAACACAATAAAAACAGTAAAAATTTCGAATAAACGTTCTTTAACAAGCGGAAATGTGAAGTTGTTTCAGCTCCATTGTCGACCATCTGTCAAATGTGCACGAAACCACATAACCTCCAAATGCGGTGAACTTTCGTATCATCAATACACATATTTTTGGAACGTAGTTCCTTATCGCGCGTTGCGAAAGAGGGCAAGACGGAATAAATTAAGACCAAAAGTTGTAACGAGACTTTCGCTATGGTTATAAGCCGTGCGGCGTGCGCGTGTTTCTGTCTGTCTCTCTCTCTCTCTCTCTCTCATAGAAAGCAAGCCAGTTATTTTCGTTTCGTCTTTCTATTTCACATTGAACAGTGTGGTGTCGCGACGATTATTTTTGTTGAGTGTATACAGGTTTTTTGTACATTCAAATAATGAAAAATAATAACAATAATGAATCCTGACAGTGTTTCTGCACAAGTTCCGGATATTGCTGATGGAGTTAGGTAAGTAGAGATTTTATACTGACAATAATAAATGCTTGTGTATTTTTAGCAAGTACGCATTATAACCTCTCTTTACTATTGTGCTAACCAAGTCATACGCATTATAATCTCTCCATTATTGTGTGTTTAGCAAGTGTACGCGTCATAACTTTAATAAATTTAAAAGCAAATTATATTTTAATATTACAATATCAATGCGTATGTATTTAGCAAGCCGTGCGTGTTCTAACCTATACGCTGTTGTGTTTACGAAGTCGAGAGAGTATATATATATATATATATATATATATATATATATATACACACTCTGTTGTGTTTACAAAGTCCCGCGCATCTATGATGTGTACGAAAGAATAGACAGACAGAGTGCATATATATATATATATATATATATTATTATAACTTAAAAAAAAAAAAAATTATTACAATTCCTTTACTAATTAATCGAAAGGAACTTCGTTCCATCCGGGTGTCCCTTGACACCTCATAAATACTTTTTGTTCCACAGAAAAAGAACTTCGATTCATCTGGAACTACTAGTGAGCTCAAAATTGTTACTTCGTGGTAGATTATTTAGAAATTGTTAAAAAATTGAAATTGTTACATAGTGAGTATTGGAAATAAAACAGGAAAACTTCAGTTATCGTATCACTAGAGGGCATTAACAGTCTTGCACACAGCGAATACAGCACAGCAGTGTCACATGGAGCGGTTGAAAGGTTACGTTTGTCAGGTTAATAAGTGGGTATCTAGGGTAGTTTATTCAATTTTGTCTACTGTTACCTTGCAAAAATGCTCTGGAGTATGGGATGAGTACTTTTCCATAGCGGAAGAAGAAATTATGGCGGATGCTATCAAATTCATGATACGTCTGTGTATCGCTTTTACTAAATCATTTGGTACGCCTATGGAATTTCTCGTAATAGCTTCGCTTCGGACATCTTCGTCAGGAACTGTTCATTACCCCTTTGACGTCAGGTGGTCCCGTCAAAGTACCACAAATCTAAGAATTTTTCCCGCTTGCCTAGTAAGCGCTTGCTGGTACCACATATGTTTATACCTTATTAGAAACCTCTGTCGTGTGGGGTTACGTTTGAATAGCTAGCAAGGTCACGCGTTACCTATGTAAACAAACACGTTGAAAACATGATTTTGTCTGCTTGTGATCTTTGTCAATTATTTTGAGGTGAGTTTTATGTTTGTTTAGTATCAGAAATTATAATGTATGGTACCATTTGGGTGAAAAATTTAGGGGGTGTATGATACAGGTTACAAAAAGATGTGGTCCCGAAAGGAACCACTAGGCTTTTGAACGTTATTTATATATTCTATTCATTTTTTTCAGATTGAATTATGAACCTGAATAAAGTAACCTCAGATGAGGTCTATGCTCTTTTGGACGAACTTCCTTCAGATATTGACTCGTTTAGTTCAGAAGCTCCATCCGTAGATGATCTGTAGGAAATCGATATTGACGATCTGGAGGAACAAGGCAATAATGATTTTATGGAAAATATTGATCCCACAGAGAATCTTATTGAGAATAAACCTACCAAGCATACAGTTATTGCAAGTAGTAGTATAAATTATGATATAAATTGATAGCGAAGATGAACTGCCTCTAATAAACTTTGCTGCAAGACCTTTCGAATGGACTGAAGATGGAAATTGTGCTAATAAAGCACATCCCTTTACGCAAGATGTAGGTCCTAGTGTTTCTGTTGATGCTGAGAGTCCCACCGATACTTTTCTTCATTTGTTTACCCCGGACCTCATTGATATTCTGGTATTCCAAACAAATTTGTATGGAACACAGCGATAAGGCGATTGGTTTCATCCAACAAACGCAGAAGAAATAAGGTGTTTCCTGGGAATAAATCTAATGATGGGTCTTACAAAGAAATCGAGTTATAGAGATTATTGGTCCTCTTCAATACAGATGAGGGACCCATATATTTCTTCGAGCATGTCTCGTGATCGATTTGACTGGCTCTTGAGCAATATACACTTGAACGACAACACAGTTCTACCAAAAAAAGGTGAAGCCGGCTTTGATAAATTATATCAACTTAGACCGTTGATTGACATTCTTTCAAAAACTTATTTGGAGAGTTATAAACCCAATGAACACCAAAGAATAGATGAGTCAATGGTGAAATTCAAAGGCCGAATTGGGTTCCGGCAGTATATGCCTCTGAAACCGGTCAAAAGAGGATATAAAATCTGGATACGGGCAGATCAATCGCAGTTTCAAGTCTATACCGGGAAAATCTGATGGAGTTCAAGAGAGCTAAGGTTCAAGAGTGGTGAAAGATTTGACCCGTCCACTTGTGGGCAAGTACCATAAGGTATATTTTGACAACTTTTTTACAACTATCCCTTTGTTACGTGATTTGTTGAAGGAAAATATTTATGCTTGTGGTACAATCAGGAAAAATCGAAAAGAAGAACCCAAAGACATAACAAATAATAAGAATAAAATGCTTAGAGGTACTGGTCTTTGGAAGATGAGTAAAGAAGGAATATTTTATCTAAAGTGGATGGATAATAAACCAGTATTATTTTCAAGCAATTTTCATGGTCCTAATTATGTCCAAACTGTTTCCAGAAAACAAAAAGATGGTTCGTCTCAAAATATTGCATGTTTTCAGCTCGCGCACGATTATAATGCTCTTATGGGGCACGTGGATCAATCTGATATGTTCCTTTCTCTATACAAGGTAAATCGGAAATCTAGAAAATGGTGGCACCGATTGTTTTGGCACTTTTTAGACTTGAGCATCGTCAATAGCTTTATTATATTTAGAGACCGAACACCCACAAAAAGTTTGCGCACATTGTAGTTCACGTTCGGAGCCCCACCGAACAAGATGGCACTGCTCCAGTTGTAATGTCGGGCTTTGTTTGACCGAAAAGTATAACTATTTTTTTCAATTCCACCAAAAAGATAATTTTTTTTTCAATTTGATAAGTTTTGTGTTTAATTTTCCTTGTGGTCCTAATACGGAACCAAATTTTTTTGTTGAATTTTGCAAAAACAAAGCAATACATTTTCTTTTTAACATTTTTTGTGTGTTTTTATACCACAAGCAACAATTAAATTGCTACAATAAAGTATGTTTAAGATAAAAACTTTTTAACAAAAAATTAAACCGAAGAAAAAATCAACTGAAAAGCAAAAAATAAAATAAACCTTCTTTCTAAATGATAATTGAGCTCCTAAACTAATGTAAGTAACTGATTTTGAGTCGGCGCCAAACAAACAATTATCGAAGATCATTATCTATGAAAGAAGTCATCAAAACGCAGCCGTGCATCTCGCTGCCATCATTTTACGCTTCACCTAATTCAATTGCTAGTTTGTTTTATTTTTTGCTTTTCAGTTGATTTTTTCGTCGGTTTAATTTTTTGTTAAAAAGTTTTTATTTTTCAATTTTTTGTTGCTGAAATCTACTAATTACTACCTACTTAATTTTTGATTACTTCCAAAATACTTACTTACCCACCTTACTTCAACTATTACCAGTTAAATAATATGATTATCTACTTTTACTATTTGTTGTAATATAAATTATTTTCGTTGTTCTGGTTGGTTTATTTCATTACTTTGTATATCATTCCATCCTCTCATAAAATATACTGATTTTGACGGAACAAGAATAATGTCAGTAGCGATCTGTCATTGTCAACTACGTATGTGTGTGCCAATGTTCACTAGTGAAAAATCAATTATCCCCTATTTTTCTACCCGTAAGGGTGGCTTCGAAATCCAAATATAAGGTATACCCTATCTATTAAAAAAAGAATCATCCAAATCTAAGAACCCAGTACAAAGTTATGCCTGATAGAATCGGTTAACGGACCAGAATTCAGAGGGTGAGTGATCAATATCCTTCATTTCGCTACCTTTAGGGGTGGATTTCATCTTTTAAATTCAAATGGGACCAAATTCGAAGTACACCCTATCCACTAAAAAAAGAATTATCGGAATCGGACGCCTCAGTAAAAAGTTATGCGTGATCATATATAAAAAAATATGATGGAAAAACATAAAATATACGGGTCGAATAGAGAACCTCCTCCTTTTTGGTTTCGTCGGTTAAAAAGACGAATAACGCTGTCGATAATAACGAATCACTTCTTTGTGTAGAACACCGTCCAATTATTGGGTCATGACGTGAATCGCGGACGTTCAAGAAGGAAGTGAATCTCATCGTTTATTCCCTCGCATCGCTATTAGCGACATTTCCATACGACTAACTTCCTGTCACGTGAACGATGTGATTGTTCCTCTTGTAGTGTAATGTTAACACCTTTCTTCTTTGCATGCGCCATCGCCATCGCGTACTCATGGATCAGTGATATTCGCGTTCCATTTTTCACGCTTCGGCGCACTTGTCTAGTATAGGCGGCAATTGTTGAGATCCATCATCATCGAGTATAAGTAGGTATAGTCCATCCAATATCAATTGCAGAAGCTGTTTCTATAGGGAGCAAATAAAAACTCACCTCGCTAACACGAGCGTATATGCGAAGAAAAACGAAAAATAATCTGTACTACTCGTAAACATTCTTCGTCGGCGAAGGGAAAATCAAAAGAGCCGATAGTCAACGTGGACTTGAGTGATTGCTGTCACCGATTCGTCTGGGCCAATCAAGTCGGGACATCAATGCTTGGGGGTGTGTCTATACGATGGTAGGTCATAAATCACGCGTTATATTTGTGTTTAAATAGCTCTGAAAGATTAAAAACCAGTAGCGTCTGTGGTCTTGGTGTGTGCCGATCGACATACGTTTTAGGATATAATAATAACCTACATCAAACAATGAAAGAAATTATTTTTCTTTCTTAATGTATTTGTATAAATAAAAGCTTGTCTTTAATTTTTTTTCATTTTTCATTATTTATGAAGTATTTTTAAAATCTTAAAATATCTAAATAAAATTAGTTATCTCCGCCACTACTGCTCACAGGATTTCGCCGCATGACTTTTTTATGCTTCTGCAATTGATATTGGGAAAACTATAACTATAGCTATTTTGCACAATTTTAGTAATAAATATACATTGCTCGTCTAAAGTCCGTTCCCCCCTACTAATTTTTGAACTACCTGGTATATCGCAACGAAATTTGGAGGGCTTAAATAGGAGATAAAAACTTACTTTTTCGTGAAAAAATCACATATAAAAGTTTTAAAATGGCGGCTGAGCGCCATCTTCAATATTTTTTTTAATAGAACACCCCGTATATTTTTGAAATCTGCTCATAATTCCCAACAGATTTCTCTAATACACTTTACTCCTAAATTCAATTATTTTCGAAACATTAACGTTTGAAAAGTGACATTTTGGTAATTTCAAACCCAACCAAAAACAATAATGTTGCTTTCAATCAAGTTTGCTAACTGTCAAATAGACCGTTGAGCGCCTAAATCCTTTTATGAAAAGTGTGATCATGGCTCGTAGTTTAGACGATAAATTTGAAGCAGTTTTGATATTTGGAGAAGCTGGAAGAAATTATCATTTTGCAGTCCGTATGTTTAATGATAGAATTTCTTGAGAATCCTATTTCGAGGTCATATTTGCACAAACTTTTAAATAAGCTCCAAGCAACTGGAAGACCGCCTCTTTCAGAAGAAAAAAAGGTAGAAATTGTTGCTGATAAGATAAGATAAAAGGGCCAAGAAGCCTGAAGCCGGTATGCGGATTGTTAGGTGAACACGACATAAATTAAACATAATCGAGCTTATCAGAAAGAAACATTTGCATTCAATGTCAATTGATATTATATGGAAGTATGCATGGATTTTCAGGTGAATATCATTCAACGTTCTGCGTGGTATTTGCCAGGAAAGTAGTTGTTTTTCACCTGAGATCTACCATTTTCTGGTTCAATTTTATATTGAATCCTTTATGTGAAGAAAACCGTTTAATTTAATTTTTTTTTCTAAGATAAGATAAGATCTTTATTTTCCACTAGACAACATAACATCGCATAGGAAGAGTCATACACTTAAATCTAGGTAAATATAAAAACATAGAAACACACAATTCCAAAATTCAGAATTTCAATTTTCAGATAAAACAAAAAAGCTAAAACCACAGGTTTGAAATAAAAATTATCAACCTCAATTAACATTGTCCTAAGAACATTCTAAAAAGAAACATGACGACATCTCAGAAAAAAAGCATATAAACAAAACATTACGGTTCTACGCATAAACTCTTCAACACTATACAGACACTTTCAAGTAGAAATTCTCGCAATTGTATTTTTGAATATTTTAATACATTTACTTTCTTTTATATATTTTGGCAGTTTATTAAATACCCTGGGCGCCATAGAGGGGGAGAGTTGAATGAAATGCTAAATTCATTAAAAGGTACATAAGGTCATTTTTGTTCGGGTATCAAATTGATGTCTGACTTTATTGGTACTGAATAAAGTACCTCTATTCTCAAATGAGTAAACAGAGTTCAAAAATAAATAATGAAGGAAGTGTTAAAATTTTTATGGTGCTTGAGGCATCCCTGCAACTTGTACGGCCCGATATACATACCAACGAGAGGAACAAGAAAAATCGCTTTTGGGCAATAAAACATCGTGTGAGGATACAGATAAACTAGGCATATACCATATCGCAATCTACTTCCAGCTTGTGCATAGTAGAGTGAAAGCAGCTGATTTATTTCCAACACTTTCTTAGTGGTTCTGAATTGATATGATAGTGAATTCATTTTTGATATCAGTGATTGAGTGACTTTTCCAATTTATACATGAATCAATTTGAAAACCTAAAAACGTTATAACGTTACTATTACTAGAGACATATTGCGCTGAGGCATCATCTGAGCCGAATGTGATATCTTGACCCAATTTTTGTCGGTTATGAAACCTTATGGATTGTGTTTTTCCAACATTTAGAAACAGCTGATTTGCAGAATACCATTCGTGCAATCTGGAGAAAACTGTGTTGCATGTCAAGGCTAGATCGGTTTTATCTGAAATGGTAATCAATCCGACTCAGTCGACGTCTGCAGTTGCTGAATCCTGTGGAGTAAGTTCAAAAAGTGTCCAAAGAGTCCTAAGAAAAGAAAAGTTTCATCCCTATAAAATGAAAATCCTGCATGCTCTCACGGAGGATGATCCAGACCGGAGGTTGAATTTTGTGAGTGGTTAACAAGAACAATTGAAGGAGAACGGGGCTTCCTAAAACGTGTATGTTTCGCAGACGAATGCGTTTTTTTTTAATGAAAAGTCAACAAACAGAATGTCGATACTGGAGCGATACTAATCCGCATATTTTTAGAGAGGGACATACCCAGATTCCTAAAAAGGTGAATGTTTGGGCGGGGATTTTGGGCAATCGCGTTGTTGGACCGATTTTCATCAGAGGCAATCTTACAGGAGTTCTTTATAGAAATCTTTTAGAAACCTCGAATAAGACAAATTGTATTACACAATCAGGAAGAGTTTGAAAATCGTGAAATCATATTTCAGCAGGATGGGGCACCTCCCCATTTCGATCGCATGGCTAGAGAGTTCCTCGATACAAACTTTCCTGGGCGATGGATAGGTCGCGAGGAAGTACAGAATAGCCACCAAGATCTCCGGATCTTACACCTCTAGATTTTTTTCCTTTGGGGGTCAAAAATCTACGCCACTGAATGGCAAACAATAGAAGAGTTGGAACGCAGAATAATAGATACATGTGAAGAAATAGACGAACAGACTTTCTTCAACGTGAGAGAAGCTATTTGTAATAGGGCACTTTATTGTCAAGATTTAGGAGGGGGCCACATTGAACACTTGATGAAATAATTGTAGGGGTTAAATAAAAGTGTTATTCAAAAATAAATTATAATTTTTTAGCTAACTAATTTGTTTTGATTGTGAATTTACAGAACACATTCGTAGGCTTCGAGATTTTCCGGTAAGCGGTACTGTTTATCCTTAATAAACTCTCTTTACGCCTCTTATTAGTCGAATTCATTAAGAGATTTAACTAGAAATTGATAATAACGTTTAGTTAGCAAAATGTTTTACCGGAAGTGACTAAAATCTATACTTCATTTTAAACCGGAATGTCACTTTTCAAACGTTAATATTTCGAAAGAAATTGAATTTAGGAGTAAAGTGTATTAGAAAAACTGTTGAAAATTATGTGCAGATTTCGAAATTGGAATATGTGTGTTATATTTAAAAAAATTATTGAAGATGACGCTCAGCCGCCATTTTAAAACTTTTAGCTGTGATTTTTCAAGAAAAAGTAAGTTTTTATCTCCTATTTAAACCCTCCAAATTTCGTTGCCATATACCAGGTGGTTCAAAAATTAGTAGGGGGGGAACGGACTTTAGAATGGTTGACAATCAATATCCGAACCGAATATTCAATACATAACCCGTACTCCATTTCTTCACATACATAATCTTTGAAAGCAAACCAAGTACTTTCGTGAACCATCTGAACGACCTGGAATAATTAAAATTATGAAAAAAAAAATTTTTTAATGACAAGCTTTTATACAAATGTACTAGAAAGGAACAAATAATGTATTTCATTGTTTGTTGCTCTAGGTTATTCTGTGATTCAAAATCTTGCCGCGCAAGATTACCTATTTTGTATCCGTGGCTGTTACTCACAGAATAACCTAGATCAAACAATGAAAAAAATAATGTTTTCCTTTTTACTGCATTTGTATAAAAGCTTGTCTTTAAAAATATTTTTTTTTATAATTTTTATTTTTAACTTTTTAGTCCTGTTTTTATTAACAACTAATAAAAGCTTGTTTTTTATGTTTATTTATTAGTATTTATGATGTTAAATTACTAGTTTAGTAATTTCTATCCAATTTATTTTTGAATTTTGAATTGAATCAGACCATAATCACAAAAATTATCCGCCATATTGGAGCCGCCATTTTGTTTTTTTCCTAACAAAAATTTCATAATGCATTGTCACGGGAATTATGTACACCTGCCAAATTTCAAATCAATCGGAAAACTACAAGTGGGTCAAATTTAACTTGCAAGACTTGATTACAGACAGACAGACACCGGCACAGGTGAGAGGTACTCGAGCCAGTGGACCAGCACAGAATATAACAGATATACGGGACGGATAATAAAGTATCTAACTAGACCACTGTAGAATGTTTCCCCTTCCTACTGTCGCGCCTCGAGACATAGCACAATTTACGTTGCAGCTTTCAGTCGCAGTCGCAATCACAATATTAGGCAATCCATCGACCTGTCAAAACGAAAGCAATATGGCGGCTGTTGGCACACATTGTAATTCGTAATAAGCGACCATAGTGGTAAAAGTGTTTATTTTGTGATTTTCTGTGCGAATTTGAGTAGTTTTTTCAATTTTGGATTATAATTCGTGCTTCAACTGAAGAAAAATGCCCCTTACTTGCATTGTAGTTAACGACAGGGATAGAGTCGGGTTTCACCCGGTGCCTACAGTTTCAAATCATAAGTTTTTAACCAATAAAAATGACTTATCGAGAAGAGCTTTTTATGGTTAGCTGCAATCAACCGAGATCTTACGGATTCGAAAATTGAGTATCAGAGAGACTGCAGCAGACATACCCTGTGTGCACATTCATTATAATATCATCATTCGGTCATGGATATAACTTCAGACTTTTGTTATTTGATTTGTTCCTACGATTACTTGCATGATTTTGCCTACTTGTATATCTCTGAATTATTGTACAGTTGTGTGCATAAAAAAGTCGTACAAGGTTTGTATGGTGTAAACCTGCCTATGATGTTCCAGATTTCATAAAAAAGTAGTACACGTACACATTTGACACATTTTGACACTACTTGTCAAAGTCAATAAGAAGTTTAATTATGATTGACAAGCCTGACTCACAATAGCCTATAAGTGCTGTACGACTTTTTTATGCACACAACTGTACATTAGGAAGTCCCATTTCAAATAAAGTTCATATATATATATATATATATATATAGATAATTTGTATATTTTCCACTTCAAAAGTAGAGAAAACTCCAAATGAATGTTCATATATATGTACCTACCTCAAAACACATTCTTATACCTAGGTATTGTTATTGAATTACTGGAATACAAATTTTCTTTAGGATTCTGGTGACTCAATAAATAAAAATATTTAGAAATATGTTTTTCAATCTCGACCTTTATAGATATTTCAGGCAATTATCGAAAGCCTCCATCAAGTCTTGTGAAGGGTGTTGTATTTGATTACGTCCATCGTCTTAATGTATTTGAAAAGGTTTTCACGACGTTTCGAATGCTTGTATCTGCAATCGTCTTCAGGTGAATACTGTATTCAGACGATTGCAGATACAAGCATTCGAAACGTCGTGAAAACCTTTTCAAGTACATTAAGACGATGGACGTTCGAAACGAGAGTGATCAAGTTACCACATCGTCTACAACCTTCAAACAAAGGGTGTTGTAATTTATTAACAGTAAAAATTGGATATATCGTGATATTTATCGAAATTGTACTATATACAAATATCAATATTGTGTCATTTTTTATGATTGGTATTAAATTAATAGTAATCGACTGAATCAGTAAAACAATAAATAAACAAACATTTATTTATATATATATATATATATATATATATATATATATATATATATATATATATATATATATATCTGAGATTTGTGTGTATTATTTTCTCAACCGAAGTTGACGAAAGAGAAATTGAATTCAATTGAGGGGCAAAAGTCACTTATTAAGTTATATTATCACTTGAATAGAAGTCCCTCGAGACAAAAGACAAAAAGTACAAATTCTTATATAAAGAATGAGAAGTTATTCAAAAGCAAGACATCGCATACTAAGCCGAAGACATGTATCCAAGTCCGACGGACTAGTTGGAAAACCAAAATATCAGTGCCTTACATGATAGTATAGAAACACTCTATAAAAATTGGTGTTGTGTGTAGAAAAATCCATTTTTCTACATACACCCTGGTGACAACAGCTGCCCTTATAATATGTAAATATTATATGTAGAAACATTTTGGACAAAGAGAGTGTGACTAGATTTTACACGAGGAATTGAAATATTATAAGTAAGTATGGGAAATTCCATTATGTTATCAAATCGGGCGCACGAATTTATTTAAAATTCGTCCATTCTTTCGATATATTTTTCGGTAGGAAAAATATTGAGAGTTATCGGCAAAATAGTTTTTCTTCAGAATTTAGTTTTTATCTGAAAAAATTAAAACAAAGACAGTCAATAGTTTATTGGCATGTTCTACAATAGAGCGGCTTTAAAACTGTATAAGTAGTAATTTTTTTTTTTAATCGAACGAAATTAAAATTTTTGGGTGCAACTTGAAAAATGTAATTATAAATAAAATGGATTGAATAACTGAGATTCCATTCAGTAATATTAAATGTGTGTTGTTCCTTTTTCAGGCAGACATTGTGTGAGAAACTTCACCGTTTAAAGAAGATATTGCTTTCGTCTACCTCATAGAAAGACATAAATTACCCAATCATGTCACTGAAGAGGAAAAATGAATTGCTTGATGCTACGACTGACCGTCGTGGCTGCTTTTGTATGGGACCTGTGCCAGAAGCATTCAAAAGAGGGCTTAGTCATTCGGAAGTATGAAGGTTATTTAATAATGTTAAAGAATCTTGTAATTTTTGGTGAACATGGTGAGCTGTCAAGTGCTATAAGAAATTTGAATCAGTTGTACGATGGAAGTGGTCTTTCACAAACACTAGTAGCTCAAGCAGCAAAATATCACAAATCTTGCAAGAACAAATATGACAGTCAAAAGGCAGAAAGATTATCTGGCGAAAAGAAACATAAAGGATGCCCCCATTGCTTAGACCAAACTCCATCTACATCAAAATTAACAACATCATCATTAATTTGTTCAGATGTGAAAAAGGTGTGTCTATTTTGTGATGAAGGAGAAGGTATAGATACACTTCTACGCTGGGTATTGGACCTAAAATTCATAGTCATGCTCTACAATTACAAGATGAAAAACTTTTGAAGAAATTATCGTCAACAGATTTGGTAGCATTAGAAGCCAAATATCACAAACTATTGCTATTCTCGCTTTCTAACACGTGCAAGAGTTGCTGAACGTTCTCGAAGAGAGGATTACCCTAATCCTGAAGAAGTTGTTTATGGTACATTTATAACGGAATTGGTTCAATACCTGCAGGATTTGTACTCATCTAGCAGTGAAGACTGTGTCACACAATCAAAAATTGCACAAGTAACCCCTTCACCACACTTACTCACTTCACACTTATATGCACATTTCGATAACTAATTTATCATCATCAGTAGGTAAACTACTCTGAACGCTCATATAGGTGTGAAGTAAATAAGTGTGCTGAAGGGGTTACTTGTGCAATTTTTGATCATCTAGCAGTACTTCTCCAGTGGTTAAACTTTCTTCTCTTACAAAATTAGTGTCTCAGCGCATTATGGACAAGGGAATACAAACTGATGAAAAGCAAATCAATAGAACACGTCTTGAGGAAGAACTATTACCCAATACCCAGCGTGGATGCGGTCACAAGTTTGTCTCTACCTTCTCCTTCATCACAAAACAGACACACCTTTTTCACAACTGAACAAAATATGATGATCTTGTTAATTATGATGTAGATGGAGTTTGGTCTGAGCAATGGGGACGTCCTTTCTGTTTGTGTTCTGCCTTTTGACTGTCATATTGCAAGATTTGTTATATCTTGCTGCATGGGCTACTAGTGTTCGTGAAAGGCTACTTTCATCGTCCAACTTATCCAAATTTCTTATAGCACTTGAAAGCTCACCATGTTCAGCAAAAATTGCAAGATTCTTCGCCATTGTTAAATAACCTTCATACTCCCGAATGACTGAGCGCTCTTTTGAATGCTTCTGGCATAACAAACACAGGTCCCATACAAATGGAGCCACCACTGGATCAGTCGTAGCATCCACCAATTCATGTTTCCCCTTCATTGACATGATTGGGTAATTTCAGTCTTTCTATGAGGTAGATGAAAGCAATATATCCTTTACACAACTCCTCACACAACGTCTGCCTGAAAATGAAATACACATTTAGTATTATTTAATTAATCTATTTCATTTTATTAAATTTTTAAATTTACCCCCTAAAATTTGTATTTCAAAGAGGGCTACGATTTAAAAAAATACCCCCTAAAAAAACTAGAATTTATTTTCATATACATCAAAATTACAATAATTACATTTGCTACTTAGGCCCACTTTTATAGGTTCCAGTTAACCTATGGTTGAGTTTACTAATGGTTTAGAATAGAAATGATGCTCGTTTTTAGATCCTAACCACTAGTAAAGCTCAACCAGGATAACGAAAATAAAAGTGAGTATCCCAACTAAAAGCCACTCCTATTACTTTTCATAACCCATATAAATCATATTGTTGCAATAACGATTCGGTGTGCAACGCTACATTGTTTTGGCAAATTTTCATCAACTGTTTGTGATGAAATAGAAGTCATACAAACCCTTCGAAAGCTAATTTGTCAAACAAAAAAGTATAGGACAGTTTTCCGCTACATGTAACGCATTTCAAGTTATTTTGCAAAATGTTTCGAAAAATCAAAATTAAAACAAAATTTCGAATAAAGTTACAAATATTTAAAATATTATGAACCAAACAATGTTCAAATATACCATTAAAAGCAATTTTTCCCCTTTTAAATTTATAGTCACCCAACAAAAAAGGGGTTTAAAATCAAAATCAAATCCAGTTATAAAACTGGTGTGAAGACCGCTGCCATTTTCTAGCTGCCTTTTAAAAAGCTGAAATGACCAGTGGCGTGGAAAAATTTTTTTTTAATTGGAAAAGGGGGAAAAAATTCCATAACGAATTTATCGATTCATTACGTATTAACAATATTTGACACTGCATAGCCTTCCACATACCAAGTGGAATGAAAAAAGCCTTTCCTGAATATAAAATTTGACACTTTGGGGTAATTTTGACTTTTTTTAGTTAATTTGTGAACATGAATTTCTCTTATAGTGAGCAAAATTCGCTAGAAAAATTGTCTGGTTAGAAATGTCCCCCGCGGGGTTTTCTAATCGCTTTTTTAAAAAAAGTTTTTGGCATCCCGAAATATTTAGAACCCCATACTTATGAAGGATAAACAAGCGATAAACATCATCTATGAATATGAATGACCCCGAGCCCTCCGGGGGAAAGTTGTCAATCGAAATTTTAAAAAAAAATGAGGCACCGAAATTTCCCAACTCCCCGGGTGATAAAAACCGATAAACATCTTCGTGAATATGAATGACTCAAGCCGTCTGACGGGGAAGTTTCGAAATAAATTTTTAAAACATTTTTTAGGCATCCGAAATTTTACCACCTCCATTTTTGGGTGATGGAAACAACAATAAAATTTTATGAATATGAACGACTCGCAAGCCGTCTGACGGGGGAGTTGTCAATTAAATTTAAAATATGTTTTTGGCATTCCGAAATATTTAGCCAACTCCATACCTGGGTGGCTAAAAAACACAACGATAAACATCTTCTATGAATATGAACGACTCGAAGCCGTCTGACGGTGGGGGTTTCAATTAAATTTTTAAAAAAAAATTTTTAGGCATACCGGGAAAAATTTTTAAACCCTACTCGGGACTAGGAAAAACAAAAATTAAATTTCCCATGGATGTGAACGACTCAAAACCGTCTGACGGGGGGGATTTCAATTAAACTTTTAAAATATGATTTAGGCTACCGAAATTTTTTAACCCCTACCAGGGGGGGTTTGGAAGACACAACGATCATTTCTATGAATGAACGACCCCAAAAACCCTTACGGTAAAAGTTGTCAAATCAAAATTTTTTTAAAAAATAGTTTAGGCATCCGGGAAAAAATTTTTTGCCAACCCATACCTGGGGGACCAGGAAAAGCGATAAACATCTTCTATGTATAGAAACTCGCCCCTACGGTGTTGTCAATTAAATTTTAAAAAAAAATGTTTTGGCTCCGAATATTTACCCCCATACTTAGGGTTTTGGAACAAACAATATACATCTTCTATGAAATGAACACCCCCCGACGGGGGAGTTGTCAATTTAAATTTTAAAAAAAAAAAGTTCGGCCCCAAATATTTAACCAACTCCATACCTGGGGACTGAAGACAAAACGATAAACATTTTTGGAATGAACGACCCAAGTCGTCGACGGGGGAAGTTGTCGAATTGAAATTTTAAAAAAAATATGTTTTAGGCATACCAAATAGTTACCAACTCCAACTCACGGGGACGGAACACAAAAAAACCTTCTATGAATGTAACGACTCGGGCCGTCCATTTGGGGGAGATTTAGAATCGATTTTTTTTTTTTTTTTTTTTTGGCATACCGAAATATTTAGCCACCCCCCTTGACTAGGAACAAACAAAAACATCTTCTATGAATATAAACGGCTCAAAACCTTGAGGGGGGAAGCAATTAATTTTTAAAAAATGTTTTAGGCATACCGAAATAACCAAACTCCATCCTGGAGTGACTAGAACACAACGATAAACATCTTCTATGAATATGAACGACTAAAAGTCTGACGGGGGGGTTTTCTAATTAAATTTTTTAAAAAAATTTTTTTAGGCAAAAATATTTGAACTCCATACTCTGGGGGACTAGAAACCAACGAAAACATTTTATGGATAACGACCCAAAACCCGGGTGGGGGGTTTAAAAATTTCTTTTAAAATATTTTTTAGGCATCCCCAAATATTTAAACCCATATCATGGAGGATGGGAAAACAACATAAAATCTTCATGAAATGAACGCCCAAACCGCACGGGGGGTTGTCTATGAAATTTTAAAAAAAATGTTTTAATACCAAAATTTTGAATCCTCCCCATGGGTGAAGAACAAACGATAAACATCTTCTATGAATATGAACGACCCAAGGGCTGAGTGGGGTTTAATTGAAATTTAAAAAAAAAAATGTTTTGGCATACCGAAATTTAAAACCCATACTTGGGGACTGGAAACACAACGATAAACATCTTTTTGAATATAAAACCAAGCCGTCGGTGGGAGTTTCAATTGAAATTTTTTAAAAAAAATGTTTTGGGCATCTTTTAGAACCCATACCATGGGTGACTAGAAAACAACGATAAAAATTTCAAAATATGAACGACCCCGTTTTCCGACGGGAAATTTTGGGAATGGGAAATTTTTTGAAAATTTTTTTTAAAACATCCAAATATTTGAACCCCTTTCACGGGGACGGGAAACAAACAATAAACATCTTCTATAAATTTTGAACGACTCGTGAGCCGCCCGGGGGGGGGGGAAGGTCAAAAAAAAATTTTTTAAAAAAAAAATTTTTTAGGCATACCGAAAGGGTTAAACTCCATACCCCGGGAAACTGGGAACACAACAATTGACATTTCTATGAATATGAACGATCGGAGGTCCGAGGGTTTGGAAGGGCATCGAAAAAAAATATGATTTGGGATAAAAATATTTAGCCAACCCCACCCCGGGGTAAGGAGACACAACAAAAACATATTCTATGAATGGGGCGACTCGAAGGTCGACGGGGGGTTTTTAATCGAAATTTTAAAAAAATTAAATTTAAAAGGCCCCGAAATTTTGAACTCTCCAAAAGGGAGAAGATAGGGTAAACATCTTCAAAAAGGCTCCCCCGCGACGGTGGGGTTATCAAAAAAATTTCAAAAAAATATTTTTGGCAACCGAAAATTTTTAAAACGGGGATAGGAACCAACAAAAATTTTTTAAATAGAACGACTCCGGCTAGGAGTTGTCAAATTTTTGAAAAAAAGATTTAATCCAAATTTTTAAAACCCCCATACCATGGGGATAAAAACATAGCGATTTTTTTAAAAAATGCCCGCAACCCTTGGGGTAGTTGTCAATTAAAATTTTGAAAAATATTTTTAAATCCGGGAAATTTTTTAACCTTAGGTGACAGAAACATCAAGGGCCACATCGAATACGAATGACTCGCGCCGTTCAACGGATGGGGTTTTTTTTTTTAAAAATTTTTGGGGTTTTAGGCATACCGAAAAAAGGGAACCCCCTTTTTCCCTTGGGGGAAAACAACAAAAACATCCCCCGGGAGTTTGGACCCCCCCAAAGGGCTTCCGAGGGGGGACCCCGGGGGACTTCCACCGTCGGGCCCAAAAACGTTTTTCATAGATGTTCATTGTTGTGTCCCCAAATTTTCCCCATGGGAGGTTTTTGGGGGTCCCCAAAACATTTTTTTTAAAAGTTTAAATTCCGCCCCGGGGGGCGGCTTCCAAGTCGATTTTCATAGAAAAATTTTACCCGTTCTTCAAAATACCCGGGTTTGGGAAAGTTAATATTTTCGGTATAAAAAACATTTTTTTTTTTTCAATTGGCAATTTTCCCAAATCGCGGATCGTTCAAAAAAAAATTTTTATTGTGTCCCCATTTCCCAAAAAATTTATGGAGGTGGCAAATTTTTCGGTATCCCAAAATTTTTTTAAAAGTTTCAATTCGACTTTTTTTAACCGGGGGGGGCTGCAGTCATTCTATTCAAAGAAAATGTTTATCGCGGTTTCTAGTCCTCCATAATAGGGTTGGCTTTTCGGAAATCAAAAATCATTTTTAAAAAAATTTTGACAACCCCCCATCGTAAAACGGTTGAAATCGTTCTATTCTAGAAGATTTTTATTGTTTTTTTTTCCCCCCAAAAAAATATGGAGTTTTTTGGGGGGCAAAAAATTTTTAAAAAAATTTCGGAAAAATTTTTTCTTAAATTCGGAGGGCCCCCGGGGTCATTCATATTCATAAATTTTTTATTGTTGTGTCTTCTGGAATATAAAAAAAACCCCTAAATATTTGGGTTTTTTAAAATTTTTTTAAAAAAAGACATAAGACCACACCCCCCTCGGGGGGTTTACTAACCAGACAATTTTTTTGGGGAATTGTTTCTCATCTATAATGTCGAAATTTTTCCCAAAAAATTTCCTGAAAGGTAAATATTATCCCCAAATATCAACTTTATTTGGGGAAAGCTCCTTTTTTCCACTCCTGGTATGGGGAAAAAGAACTTCGTGTAAAAATTTTGAATCGTAATTTCGATAGAATTGGTCAGGGGAAATTCCCCAATTTAAAAAAAAAAATTTTCCCACGCCACTGGTCTTTTCAATAGTTTGAAACGGGGCTAAAAAATGGCTTTTCCACCATAGTTATATGGGGGAAAAGTAGAAGCTTTCCCCAAAAAATTTGGTAGCCATATTGATTACGTAACCCGGCATCGCTAAAAAGGGCCGTAAAATGTATCCCCCCCGGTTTTTTTAATTCGTCAACCTTCAATCTGAATAAGGGGCGCTTTGGGTTTGAACCCGAATTTTCCCCTTCATATCCCACCCCTATGGGGGTTTATTTGTGTTTTTTAAAATTCCCAACATAATCCAGAAGGGGACAATTTTGAACTCTAACTAACCACTACCACTAACTAACCGTCGTCCGAAAAAATGGTTTTTTTGGGAAAAATTTTTTTTTGAAGGGGCCCTTTTTTTAGAACATTTACCATATTTAAAGTATATTTTTTTTTTCACCATCGAAAATAGAGATTCCAACGAAAAAAAAAACCCCCCGACTTTTTTTAAAAAACTGATAATTTAACGGGAAATTTTTGTTGAAAATCAAAAGGGGCTTTTTTTTTATTAAGTCAAAATAAAAAAAAAAAAATTACGTGTTTTGGGACTAAAAAAAAAAAAAATTTTCCCCAAATTTCGAATTTTTTTTTTTTTTAAAAAAAAAAAAAAAAACCAAAACTTGGTTATTTGAATAATTTTTTTTATAAATTTTGAGGGGTTAAAGTGAAAATTGGTAAAAGTTGTAGATCTTTCATTACCTTTTCAACTTTTTGTTTAACTTTTCCATAGGGCTTGTAGGGGGTTTTTGGGGAAAAAAAGATAAACCGTTTTTCCCAAAAAATCACCCCTTCAATTCTCGACCTCAGATCCCCTAAATTATTTTTCCTTTCATGTTTGTTATATTTTCTTTTCCCTTTTCCCCAAAAAGGGTTTTATCCCACTATGATTTTTTTTTTCCCCTTTTTCCATTTTTTTTAAAAAGGGGGCAGCCCTGGTTATTTGCCCTTTTGGGGAAAAACAATGTTACTCTTGTATAATTTTAAAAAAAATTTCCCCCCGAAACTTTGGGGGCCGTTAAAAAATTTGTACACGGAAAAACAGTCCCAAAAACAACAATAAAATAAAAAAAAATTTTGGGGGTTTATACGCATCGAACCATGGGTCAAAGTCATGATCCAGGGGGGTTTTAAAAATTTTTCCCCCGGGGGTAATTCACCCCTCAAGCACTATATGAAGCAAAAGGGGGAAAATTAAAATTTTTTTTTGATAAATTTATCAAAAAATACTCCCCCTGGCTATATATATACTTGGCGATTTAAAGGGGGTGTCTGAATAAACGAATGGGGGGAAAAAGGGGGAAAAAAAACCAACCAATTTTCATCAAAAAACTTGGAAAACCCCTTAAAAAAAATTGTTTTTTTACAGAGAATAATCACCGGTGTGGAAAAAGGCAGCCACTTTCCCTCAGAAATTTTTTGGGAGCAGCCCCAAAAAAAAGTGGCGGGGGTTATAAATAAAATAGATATTTTAAAAAAAATAATAATACATTTATTCAAGGTAAAATTAAAATGGTTACAAGGAAAATGACAATTAATTTTGTGAATAAATGTGGGGTTCTCAAAAAGTGTTTTAAAAACCCCCTTTTTTTTTTAAAGGATGAAAACAATAAATATCAAAAAAATTATACGAAATTACATAATATGCAAAAACGTTAAAAGGGAAAAGGGGGACATAAGATAATAAAATTACATTTTAAAAAAATACAAGTTTGATTTTGGAGGTGTCATTGGTTTTTTTTTTTTTTTTTTTTTTTTTTACAAACAAGGGTTTTAAAAAAAATTTTGATCAGAAATCGTTAAAATACTAAAAGTTCAAAAAAATAATAAAAATTTTCATAAAATTATAAGAGAAAAATTTTCATTACAAAGAGAGTATCGTTGGGTTAATAAAATTCAACCCGTGGATTTGGGAAAAAAAAATTTTAAGGGGCTTATACCCTAATTATTCCCTATTTAAAAAGTTGAAATCATAAAAAATCTTAGTTTGCGTATATTTGAATATTTTTAAAAAAACGATGGTTTTATGATAATTTTTGGGGAATAGGGTATTTTGGGGGTTGTTTTTTTAAATTTGCCCAAGAACTAATATTTTTCAAATTCTCGGGGAATTAAATTTAAATATATTTTGGGAAAATTTTTGTGGGGGAAAATGCTCTTTTGGAAAATGTTTTTTTTGTCATTTGAAAGAAAAAAATGATGTCGTTGTCGGGGTTGTAATTTTGTGATGGAATCGGTTTTATGTTTTTTGATGATTTTTTAAGGTTAGCCGGAAAACAACTGTGGACATCGAATTTTTTTGGGATCTTTATAAAGTTCATGGGTTGGGGTATTTTGGGTTTTCCCCTTGGGTAATGATTCAAAGGATCCTTTCTGTACTACTTCCAGAGAGTTCGGTAAAATTACCCAAGTTGTGTCACCCCATCCAATAACCCGTATCGAAAGGTGACTCTCAACAAAAGGCAAAAAAGGGAAGTTGAGACATTAGCAGGTTTTTTTTTTTGGGGGCCCCGAACTTATATGAAAAGGGCGTAATTTTTTTTTTTTGTAAGTAATGGGTTTTTTCCCCTCAGATGAACATCAATATAACCCTAAATATTTAATTTTTGGGGTTTTTTGGGTTTTTTTACAACGTGTTCACCATGTTTTTTTGAATTCAAAAAGTCAAATGGGAAAGGGTTTGGGCTTTTTACAACTGGGAAAGGGGAAGTAACTTTTTTTATCAAGATTAAGTGTTAGTAATTTGGGTCTAGCCAATTTTAAACGGGGAAAACGGGTTGGGGGTTTTTTTTCAGATCATCCCCTTTTTTCCCTTTTTTTAAAAGGGGGGGGGTAAAACCCCGATGATTTCGCCACCCCTTTGTGAAAATAGTCCCCCTTTTATATATGTTGAATAGTGTGGGGGCCCCAAAAAAGGCCCGTGGGACCCTTTCTCTATTTCCTTGGGTTCCGTTTTCGTTAACCCAAAAAATTGGTTCTATCGGTAAGGTAGCTTTGAAAAGCTCAGGGGAAAATTTTTGCGAAAGGGCCCCAAAAACCTCAAAGATTGTAATAGGGGTGGGACTGATGGTATCAAAACTTTTTATAGATCTATAAAATGCCAAAAAATTTCTTCCGGGAATTTTTTTGTTTGGGGTTAACATGGATGGCATCTTGGGGGGACATTTTTTTCTGAATCCAAATTGTTTGTCAGACAAGATGTTATTTTTTATGTATGAATTAACCTTTTTTTTTTTTTCATCTCAAATATCTTTTTAAATGTGGCAAAAGGTTTTGGGGGGGTAGTTAGTCGTCATAGTTTTATTCCTTTTTTTTCGTGGTTAAAAAAAAGGGCCTTTTTTTGCGGGGCCATATGCCAATGTTTCATTTGGGGAATATATGGGTAATTGGTTTTCCCAAAATGTCGTTAGCCAATTTGGGAAATTTCTCTTTTTCCATCAAGCCCAACAGATTTCTTTTTTTTTTAAAATTTTTGTATTATGGTTTTTTTTTCCGTGGATCCGTTGGTATAAAACAAAAAGGTTACTTTTTTATTTTTTTAAAGAAAAATTGGATCTTTTGATTTGGTTTGCTAGTTTTTTTCCTATTGTAGGAATTTCATTGAACTCATTTTTCGATTTTTTTTATTTGTTAAAACATTTCCCATATTACTTTTTTTTTGTTTATTTTTTGTTTTATGGTGGATCTGCTGATTTCTTTTAAAATATCCCCCCGCTTTTTTTTTCTTGAGTTCGATTCTATTTTGTTTTTTTGGGGGGGCATGCTTGGTTTTGGGTAATAATGATGACAGTTTATTCCGTAATTTTTTTTTATTGTAATTTAATATCCCGGGGGGTTCGGGTGTTTACGAATTATTTAACATTTTTTTCCTTGTGTCTATTGGGTTGATTAAAGCTTGTTATCCCCGGTGCTATTTTACAATTTTATATCGTTTTTTTTTTTTTTCGTCATCTTTAATTGGTTAAAAATTTACAAAAAAAAATTTTTTTCAGTGTCTGGATTTGGGTGCCGAAAAACCGATTCCCAAGATTGTTACTGAAAAAAAAGCCTTTAGTTTTCATAATTAGTATGTTTATATATTGTTTTTTCGTTTGTTTTTTTCTTTAGGGTGGTCATCATTTTAAATGTAATATGGTTGTGTAAATGATTTTTAAAGTCGTTTCGATTACTAAAGGTAATATATTTTCGATATGTCATTTTTAACGTTTTTTAAAATGTTTATCGATACGCGGTTTTGATGTGGTTTGGTTTCCCGGGGGCGGGAAATTTTTTGTTGATATAATATTTTCATTCATTACGTTTAAGTATTCAATGGTCTGATCTTTGTCATCTAAGAGATCTTATTTTATCCCCTAAAATTTTTTTTTATGTTTTTTCATATATTTTGCAAAAAATCCCGGGGTTTTTGGGAATTCGTCAATATTTGAGGGTGGTGACCGGTATCGGGGGGGGACAGCGATATTACTTTTTTTTTTTTAACGATTATCAAAAAGAAATATTTGTTTTTAATTTTTTCAAATATAAGTGTATTCCAGATTTGATTTGACGTATAAAAGTCCATCATTTTTATTGGATTTTTCTTTCATTTTAGATCATTTCATGCCTTTTTTGTATAGACTGATATTTTATATATATATATATATATATATATATATAATACATATATATTGATAATAATAATATAATATAATAATTTATTCACACAAAAAAAAAATAATTTCAAATATAATTTAACAAATGCAGCATTATTGTGAATAAAAAAAAAAATTCCCCCGGGAAAAAGGAAAAGCTTTTGGGGGTTTTTTACCATGGTATATACAAAAAAAAATTTTTCGAAAATAATTTACTAAAAAAAAAAAATCAAGTATCAAAATTTTTGTGAGAGCAAGATAAAAAATAATTATTTTAAAAAAGACTACCATACAATTTTACCAAAAAACACACCCCTTTTTTACTTACGCCATTTTAAAAAAACCAAAAAATTTTAAATTTTTAATTATAAATCATATTTTAAAATTTAAATTTGGGGTTTTGAAATTTTTAAGTGTTAATTGTAAAAAAATCTTTTTTAAAAATTTTTTAAATATATGATATATATAATATTTTTTTTTTTTTTTTTTTAATTTTTAAAGTGTAAACATGTAAAATAATAAATATCGAAAAATAAAATATAAATATTAAAAGGGGTTTAAAATTTTAGAATCTAAAAAATACAAATGTACAAGTACTAAAAGCATTTGATAACATTTTGAATATCTATAATTATTTTCAATTTTTAAAACCTATATAATGACGATTGTTTTATAGATAGTTTTAAATCTTTTTGAATCTGAATGTTTGGGTTTTGTTTTGCAGTGTTTCGGAAGGGATTAAATACTTTTTTGGGGCTAAAAAATAGCATTTTGGCCCCTTTTTTTTTAAGGGAAAAAGGGGGTAAATA
>JAFIRS010006373.1:0-38558 GCA_018342105.1 Gonioctena quinquepunctata
TTTGAATAAAGTATCATTATCACACGTAATGTCATTAGAATAGACTCCCAATCGTTATACAAATCGTCATACCAAGTATGTTGAAAGTTTTACCGATGGGTAATGATGATATTGGTCTTTGTTCAAAAGCTCCCACCCTCTTTTCAATTATTGAAGAATTGATTCTCTTCAAATCCACAACTTTTGGAAGAAAAGACATAGTAAGACTGTATGAAAAATATAGATTATTTCACACCTTATAAAAATACACCACTCAATTGAGAAACTTCTCGTACTCTGTATTCACTCTGATGATATTATCTAACATCTGATTTCTCATCAACGACTCCACACATTTTTATAAGAGACATCCCCACCCCATTTCCAGTAGATGGGAGTGTGAAGGTCAGTGCGCGCTTGAACATCAACACATTCATCAATACTCGCAGTTCACTCCTACCTCTCTCACAGGATGAATGCCCTCCTCGCTTGGAGAGTGCAAGGATTCATGAAGGTCATGACTACACAGAATATGTATGCCTACACCACAGCTTTAGTTAAGGTCAAACAAACATCGAGATCAAATCTTTAGGTTGCCGAAACAATCCCAACATCAAAACTCAAGGTCAAATCTCAAAGTCAAAACTTAATGTTATGAATCTCTAGGTCAAACTCAAGGTCAAAACTGAATTCGAATCTCAAAGTTGACCAAACCCAATGTCAAAACTCAATGACAAATCTCAAAGTCAAATCTCAAGGTCAAACACACACCACATTGCACACCTGCAACCATTCAAGGTCACACGTGACGTCATAGTGGTGGGGGGAGAGCCAGAACCGGCTTAAATCTCCTACTTTGGTTCATAGATAATTCGAATTGGCGGAAACAAATAACTGAAATAAATGAGGTTTTATCTCCAACCATTGCAAATGACTATGGGGTATCTCAGGGAACTGTTCGGGGGCCACTTCTGTTTTTAATTCACATCAACGATATTATTCAGTTGCATTCCTGTGACTTCGTCAATCTCTTCGCAAATAATACTTTTTCGTCAATTCCCAGTGACAACTTGCGATAAACAAAATGAATTACTCACTGCAGCAGATTCAGATTTACTTAAACTCTAATAAACTCAAACTTAATGTTGACAAAACAAAGGCAATGATCCTTACAACTCATACAGATACAAAAACATCAACCTCAATCATCATAATATGACTATTGATAATTACCAAATTGAATATTTCACCGAGTTCAAATATCTAGGATTCATGTTTGATAATAACTTATCATTTCTAGCTAATTTTGGCTATATATTCAAGAATTTCCCACAAATTGTCAACGCACTGCAAAATCACAGTATACAACTTTTCAATACAACCAAACTTCGACTATTGTGCAAGTATCTTGTACTTATTCAATGCAAATGAAGTATCGTGGAATGCGTAACATCCTTAATACTACAGTCAACATGTGCCTTTTAGCTCTAAATTTTTCATTCGCCTCGGAAAATCATGATGTCCTTCGATTCGTCATTGCATCTAGAAACTTTCTGAAAAATTTGGAGTGGCGCTTGCAAAAATTACAAAAGTTATGAACAATTTATTAAAAAAAGGGGTTTGGTTTTTTGCAAATATCTCAAAAAAAAACAAAATTCTTGAAATTTGAAGAAAGATCCAAAACGAAGAAGAAATTTCCTAGAAAAAAGTCCCGTCTCTCGGAACTCTAGGACCAATATTTATAATTTTTCTAGAGGGTTGAAAATACGGCCGAAAACGGGAACTCTCGCTTGCGTAAGCTCCGCCCACTTCGGACCTTTAATAAAAATATATTATTTAAACTTATTAAATATCAAAATTAGGAACTTAAAAAATTCAGGCACCTACAAAATAGATCAATGAACAATAATCCGCCGATCAAAAATTTTTATCGCGATTTTTCAATTAGTTATCCATTTATTAATTAACAAATTTTTGTAGCACGAACATCAACATTGAAAGTGCGATAACTGTTAAACTATAAATCTGGGATGTTTTTCCTCTCATGGAGCTATTTTACAAAGGCTGAAGAATAGATTCCCGTTGGAAAAATTAGAAGATTGTTAAGTTTCACTGTGTTATTAACAATTTATTCAAGTTAAAAATTATCAACCTCGATTAAACATTGAAACAAATATGTTTTTCATAATATTGCTATCGGTCCGTTTTCTTATGATCATAAGCTATTCGAAAATGATTTCTAATAATTTTCATCCGATATTGTTTGAAAAATTGTTATAAACAAATGCGTTGTTTATAAGATAATCAAAAAATTTTTTTTGTTTACATAATCTTTTATAAAAATTATGATTAAAAAAAAATTGTTTAAAAAAAATGAATATATTGTTTGAAAACGCATTTGTGAATTAACTATTTTTTTTACCACTTGTTATGAAAATTAAGGAACCTTTTTTTTTAAATAATAATTTATCTTGCTCTTCGATGTCTGAAAAAATTTTGTATTCAAATTTCAATTGTTTATGCAATAAACAATTTGTTATAGACAAATTAATTTTTTATTTATATTTTTTTTACTCTAAAAAATACAACAAAAACAGCCCATCATCAGTTTTTGGAAAAAAAATTATTTTTCGATTTTTTATTTAATTTTAAGTATTCTCGTATATTCAAACTTACCTTTCGCGCCTGCTTTTCTTCATTTATTATTATTAATATTACTTATAAACTATTGCAGATACAACAAATTCATCACGACTTTTTTGTTTCTAAATTAGCTACTCAACAAATTCATAACCAAAGTTAAGCTCTAACTTAATTGTTTATATAGTTTTTTTGCAATTATTTATAAAAATTGAAGAAAAAAAAATTGTTTTGCTTTCAATATCGATATATCTCATTAACTATAACAGATACGACAGAAGTTACTAACATCTTCTTCATTCTGCATTAGTTAATGAACAAATTGAGCTCCTAGCTGATGTTGTAACCTTAAAATTTATAAAGCAATTAGCAGCTATTGATGAGAATGTATTGGGCAAACTTTTTCGGGATATTTTGTTCACATTAAAATATAAATTTCTTCATCATCAATTTCTTTTTGGAATATAACTTGAATATCATAAAGAGTTATAAATTACATCCATTCATGAACAAACCAAGTTCATTTCCATACTGATTGTTAGAAATTTCAGTCATTGTTATCGAAATCATTGAAAGAAAAGAATTAATGCAAGATGTGGAACAATTTTATAATTCCTGTGCGACTGCTGAGAATATACAGAAAGCTGGAGAAAGATTGATGCTTTCGTTGTATGGACAGTTTACCCCTGATGTAACTGCTAGCCAATGTCGTGTTACCCAGTTTATGAAAGTTATTAAAAAATCAAAAGAGCCAATAAACTTGGTGACTTTATCTCCAACGTCAGCAGCAACAAGTCTTCATTCCTTCAGGACATATTACCAAGTTCAGCAATGGCTCGGTAATCAATTAGATCCGTAACAATGGGGTTGGATGAAAACTGAAACCATGTACCTGTCTGTGAGGACAACCGAAAAACTAGCTCCGGAACACTTGCTAAAATTAGTTCACTGTACGTGTACGACTGATTGTTCTAGTGGATGTGGATGCAGAAAAGCAGGGCTTCCTTGCTCGTCTTTCTGCAAAAATTGCAAAGGGGAACACTGCCGAAGCGGTGATAAACAAGTCGTCGACGATAACGATGAAAAAATGAATTACGCTAATAAAGATGACTCGGATTCATCAGAAGATCAGTTTTCTCATTATGCTTTGATTATCGAAAAACTTGTCGAAAGTTTAAACCAAGAACAAGAAGGAGAAACAAGTACTACATCTCAAGCAGGAAATGAAGAAATTACCGAAGACACTGAGAATGACGAACCACCACCTCAGAAACGTGCAAAAACAAATTCAACAATGACGAAAAAATAAAAAAAATTATATTTATCGGTGTAAAAATGTTATAATTCAACAAAATGAATAAAGTTAAAATTATATCCTGATTATTTTTAACTCTTAGAAAAATAGGCCTCAGCTTGGAGCTCAATTTGTTCATTAACTGATGCAGAATGAAAAAATAAATTTTTCTGTTATAGTTAAGGAGATATTTCGATTTCAAAAGCAAAAAAAAATTGTTTCCTTTAATTTTTATAAATAATTGCATAAAAATTATATAAATAATTAAATTAGAGCTTCAGTTTGGTTATAAATTTGTTGAGTAGCTGATTTGAAAAAAAAGTCGTTTGTTGTATCTGCAATAGCTTATAAGTAATATTAATAATAAATAAAGAAAAGCAGGCGCGAAAGGTAAGTTTGAATATACGAGAATACTTAAAATTGAATAAAAAATCGAAAAATCCATTTTTTTCCAAAAACTGATACTGGACTGTTTCTGTTGTATTTTTCAGAGCAAACAGAAATATAAATAAAAAATTCAATTGTTTATAACAAATTGTTTATTACATAAAATTTGAATTAAAAAAAAAAAATTCAGACATCGAAGAGCAAGATGAATAATATTTAAAAAAAAAGGTTCCTTAATTTTCATAACAAGTGGTAAAAAAAAATAGTTAATGAACAAATGCGTTTTTAAGAAAAAAAAAATTTTTTGAAAATTTTTTTTTAATTTTAAATTTTAACAAACGAAATTTTCTGATTATTTTTTAAACAATATGTGATAAAAATTATTAAAAATCATTTCCAAGTAGCTTATCATCATAAAAAAACGGACCAATGTCAATATTATGAAAAAAAAATTTTTTTTCAATGTTTAATCGAGGTTGATAATTTTTAACTTAGGTAAATTGTTAATAACAAAGTGAAAATTAGCAATTTTTTCATTTTTCCAACATGAATCTATTCTATAGCCTTTGTAAGGAAGGAAAAACATCCCATATTTATAGTTCAACAATTATCGAACTTTCAATGTAGATGTTCGTGCTACAAAAAATTGTTAATTAATTAAGGGATAACTAATTGAAAAATAGCGATAAAAATTTTTGAGCGGCGGATTATTGTTCACTGATCTATTCTGTAGGTGTCTGAATTTTTTTAGTTCTCAGTTTTCATATTTAATAAGTTCAAATAATATTTTTTATTAAAGGTCCGAAGTGGGCGGAGCTTACGCAAGCGAGAGTTTCCGTTTTCGGCCGTATTTTCATCCCTCTAGAAAAATTATAAATATTGGTCCTAGAGTTCCGAAAGGTAAACTTTTTTTTAGGAAATTTCTTTCTTTTTTGGGATCTCATTTTATATTTAAAAAATTTTGAATACTTTCACCGAGATATTCGCAAAAAACCAAACCCCTTTTTTTTTACTTAATTGTTTATAACTCTTTTAATTTTTGCAAGCGCCACTCCAAATTTTTCAAAAAATTTCTAGATGCGATGACGAATCGAATGACACCTCGACCATAATTTTCCGAGGCGAATAAAAAATTTTCACCTAAAAGGCACATGTTGACTAGACTATAAGTGTAATCGTCTCACCAATATCTCCCTGATTCTTGAAATAATACAATGATAGACTGTGAAGCGACAACTCTATCTGCGATCAATGATCATTATTTACAAAATATTGAATAATCAACTACATGCTGTGAAATGAATATATCATCTATCATATGTCATTTGATCACTATCGTTTGTATTGAATTCTAAAATTTTTATCTCCTAATTTTTGTTATTTCAATAATTTATATGTAGTGTACACTTATGTAGGTATGAGAATATTCCTTGAATGAAAGTACTCTTGAAGTATTTGTAGTCGCTTATCATTATATATTATTATACTGTTATTATAATTGATTCATATAACTCTGAAGTTATTTATACTTGGCATTTATTTTTATTCGTTAGTGTTTTTTTTTTATGTTCTGGTTCCCACGAAAAGGGATATCCTGTAATCTTCAGAGAACATCGTGGATACCTTGGGAAAGAAGGTAGGAGTTGGTGTTCTTCTTAAATTTCTGAAGGTTGTATGCCTCGGGGAACACCTCCCTAGGCAATGAGTTCCAAAGCCTCGCTGTTCATTGGATGAACGAGTCTTTGGAAAGTGATGTTCTGCAGGTCTCCAAAGTGACCACGAAGGGGTGTGATGACTGAACTTGACGGGTTAATCTCGAAGAGACTGCCAAAGCAGGAACGATTGTTGATATTTCAGAAGAGCATCGCCCATGAAAATATCTATAAAATAGAGACAAATCGCCAACTTTTCTACGGTGTTCCAGACAAGTGAGCGAGTTTGTAAGCGAGGCATCAGCGACGAGACGAATTGCCCTTTTGGACAGAATCAATAGCCCAGGATATGTTTAGGTGCCGCACTCCAAATATGGGAACAGTATTCCAGGACAGGTCGGATCTGTGCCTTATAGATCATAAGCAGCTGACTGGGGTGAAATAGCTCTTGGCACGAAACAGAAAACCAAGTTTTGGGATGCACTTTGGCAATGGACCTCACGTGATTTTCCCAGGAAAGGTTATTGCTGATAGTAATACCAAGCATCGATATGGATGGCTTCAGTGGTATGGTTACTCCTGACAAAGTTATGTTAGGCACAGTGAGATCGGCTTTTCTAGAGAAAAGACATGCTTGTGTTTTGTTTGCATTGAATTCTACCAAGTTATTAGATCCCCATTCGAAAATTGTTGCTAAGTCCATATTTATATTATTAACATTTCTTCCTCGTTTATTTCTGGTTTCACGGGCTGATATAGGGGCCCTGGAAGAGAAAGTGGTATGGAGGGTACTACCATCGGCAAAGCTGTGTACTGGACATGAAGTTGCTTTCAACAGTCGAATAGATCCTTGCGGAACACCAGCATTTATGAGTAGAGTGTCAGATGAAACGCCATCGACCACTACATGGAGAGACCTGTTTGAGAGAAAACTAGCAAGCAGAGAACACAGCTGAGGGGGCAAGCCATAAGACGGAAGCTTGGCGAGGAGTCCCTGGTGCCAAACTCGATCGAACGCCTTGGAGATATCTAATGCCACAGCTAAAGTTTCTCCATACTTTTCAATAGATAGCTGCCATATATGTGAGACGTAAGCGAGCAGGTCACCAGTTGATCTCTGATGGCGGAAGCCATATTGCCTATCGTTGACAATTCCTGAGTCTTCCAGATATTTCATGAGCTCGATGTTGATGGCTTTTTCCATGACCTTTGAAATAATAGATAGCAGTGCGATGGGTCTGTAGTTGCTAGGTAGGGCCTTTTTGCCTTTTATAGGGACTGGCTGTACTCTTGCAATTTTCCATTTGGACGGAAGATATAATTATCGTATTATATTAGAATGTATCCTGCCAATAAATATTTCATTCATTGATTCAAGAAATTCTTTGACTTTGGGATAATCACCTATTAGACCGTGGGTTAGTGACAGATATTGTCCGTATATCCTCATGATAATAATGCATGAATCGAAGAGTCGTCCTAGGTTCTTCATATTAAAAAAATATTCGTCATTTGTTCGAAATTTATATGTTTTGGAACAATTTTAATCAGGCTGCCATGTGTTTCGTAATGAAACAAGAAAAAATATTATTCGGAAAACTATGGGCATATTGTCAAGAATTTTTTGCTCACTATCGAGTGGAACATACGCTCCATGGATAAATCATAGATTCATCAATGTTCCAATCAGACACGCCGTATTTTTCGCTAACACGCGCTGACCCAAATAACTCGCCTGGACCTGAGGGCTGTTATTGCTGGCCTGTTCGACCGGAGATTTATTTCTTGTTATTCCGGACGTCGGAAAACAAATGACAAACGTGCAAGTTGCTACCTCAAAAACTACCCGAGTGCTTAGTGTGCATTATTAACTTCCTAGCTTTACCGGACGCGGCTGTTGGCGAATGCCCGGAATTGATTTCCTACAACCGATTCATAAATAACTCGATCCTTCAGAGATTGTTGAAATCACGGAGGAAACCAAGGAGATTTGTTTCAATTTAGTGACCATGTGGAGGCATAAATTCTGAAATTGTTTATTTTGGCGTTTTGCATAATTACTACTAATCTGATTATGCTAACATTGAGAGAAATACTTATATCTTAAAATTGAAGCTTAATATTCATTGGCGTCCTCAGATAAATTACTAGATAAGCGCACATTGCTATTTTTGGGGTAGGTGGAGAAAATTCCACATGGATGTCTCTTGAAAATGTGAGAATCCCTAAGTCCTTTTGCTTGAGATGTATCCACTGAAAACTCGACTCTGTAGGTTTCCCATAATACTTTTTGGCCCCTTGTGTCTCACTTGCTGTTTACTCCTATAGAGTACCACAACAGAAGATACACACATTAACTACGATAAAACATTAAATAATGAATAAATCAATAAATAAACTGCATACTCAAAATATCTGGTTATTCAATTTGGGACGTCGCACAGTGTTGAAAAAATCTAAAAACCTTTCCAAAAATGAAATTTGAAAAGTATTGCGTCATACTTCTTACAATTGATTGATAGTGACATAATTGCAGTTTTTCAATATTATAAAAGATGGTGAAAAATTTTTGATTCAAGATGGAGCAAGTTTGTGATAGTAGGGTAATTACATCGTTATACTATATATTGAAACAAATTTGACCAATATTATGGCAAGTTGTGGAACTCAAACAGAAATAGTTAGGATATTGTTTAGAATTTTGCAGCAGTTTGTATTCTAATACAGTCTTTGTCAGAAGCTGAAAAAAAAATGGGCCCATTTTTGTCCCTTTTCTAGAAAACATTGGGAAAGATGCACGTTGCTCCCAAAATTATCACTTATAATACCACTAGAGCTTCAATTATCACTGGAAATTTTTTCGAGAACACGATTTTTCTGAAAAATATTCGTGTTCGAGAATTTTTTTTTGTTTTTAATTGAAGCTAGAGTGGTATTCGGTAAGGAAATTTCACACCGAAATATTATTAAAAAATAAAAAACTTGAGAGGTGTCAAGGGACACCCGGATGGAACGAAGTTCCTTTCGATTAATTAGTGAAGGAATTGTGATAAAATTTCATTTTTTCTAAGTTATAATAATATTTTCTTCATTATTAACGAATATAATGTAATATAAACTTAATCAGTAGGCTCAATTTTAGTACATACGCATTGATATTGTAATATTAAAATATAATTTGCTTTTAAATTTATTGAAGTTATGACGCGTACACTTGCTAAACACACAATAATGGAGAGATTATAACGCGTATGACTTGGTTAGCACACTAGTAAAGAGAGGTTATAATGCGCACTTGCTAAAAATACATAAGCATTTATTATTGTCTGTATAAAATCTCTACTTACCTAACTCCATCAGCAATATCCGGAACTTGTGCAGAAACACTGTCAGGATTCATTATTGTTATTATTTTTTATTATCTATTATGTACAGAAAACCTTATACACTCAACAAAAATAATCGTCGCGACACCACACTGTTCAATGTGAAATAGAAAGACGAAACGAAAATAACTGGCTTGCTTTCTATGAGAGAGAGAGAGAGAGAGACAGACAGAGAAACACGCGCACGCCGCACGACTTATAACCATAGCGAAAGTCTCGTTACAACTTTTGGTATTAATTTATTCCGTCTAGCCCTCTTTCGCAACGCGCGATAAGGAACTACGTTCCAAAAATACTAGGATAATGACGGTTTTTGATGGTTTTGAAATTCAAAAAGTAGGCTCTGTATGTTAATTCAAAAGGATAATATTTTTTTATATATGTCATTTCTCATGTGCGTGGTGTCAAAAGTGAAAACTATATTATAGTGTTTTTATGAAAATGTCCCGTTTTGGGAGAGACGTAAATAGATTAACCGACGAAACCAAAAAGGAGGAGGTTCTCTAGTCGACGCGTATATTTATTTTTTATTGTTTTTTTTTATGTATGATCGGGCATAACTTTCAACTGAGACGTCCGGTTCTGATTTCGGTGACAGTAGCGATCTGTCATTGTCAACTGCCAATGTTCACAAGTGAAAAATCAATCATCCCCTATTTTCCACCCGTAAGGGTGGATAACTTCATTCTAAATCCAAATATGAGGTATACCCTATCTATTAAGAAAAGAATCATCCAAATCGAAAAACCCAGTACAAAGTTATGCCTGATAGAATCGGTTAACGGACCAGAATTCAGAGGGTGAGTGATCAATATCCTTCATTTTGCTACCCTTAGGGGTGGATTTCATCTTTAAAATTCAAATGAAACCAACTTCGAAGTATACCATATCCAATGAAAAAAGAAATATCGGAATCGGATGTCTCAGTAAAAAGTTATGCGTGATCATACATGAAGAAAAAAATATACGCGTCGACTAGAGAACCTCTTCCTCTTTGGTTTCGTCAGTTGAAAAGTAAATAGAAAAAAAGTTCAATATCTGAAGCAGTTTCTAGAATTATAATATACATGAAAAGTTACCTGTTGAACAACTGGCTAGTATTCTAGAAGATTATTCATTCAATATGAGAAAATCGGAAGAGGACAAAGAGAGTGTTGTAAAAGTAATGTGGAATTCAACTGCAAAACAACTACAGCAATTGTATATAAAAAATATAAATTTAAATTTGATCCGTTTTCTGACATAAAGTTTAAAAACGCCAGAGGAGCACGTGATGACGAACCTAGGGAACTACAAAAAGATTCAACAAAACGGAAGCTTAGTGCTTCGGCGTTAAGTGACGCAGAATACATGGAGATTGTAGAACTGTGGAATGAAGATTGTCTGGAAGGTCTTCAACGTGAGTTTTTTCACATTGTTTTCCACGAATTAGCTTGAAGGGGTGGAGAAGGTGCAGCAGCAAGTATTGAATACTTTGTGGAAGAGACCGATAACTTGGGCAACTTTACTGGTCGCATAGAGTTTAATCCCATTTTCCCGAAGACAACACAAGGTGGCTCAAAAAAAATAGCTGGTGGCTTATTACAAATATAAATAATTCAAGCATAAATCCTGTTCGTCTTTCCAGGAAGATGATGGAAAAAAGAGGTGATTCTATAGAGACCAATCGTTTGTTTGTAACTCCTAATCCATTTTGGGATCGAAGGAATCCAAAGGGGTGGTATAAGAATTGTCCATCGGGGAAGAACACGATTTCAACATGGTTTGAATCGGCTGCACAGAAGATTGGTGTTGACATAAAAAAGTGGAAATCACGAATCATTCGGCGAAAGCAACTGCACTGTCCAATTTGGCAAAAAAGGGAATTGGGGAGCAGCAATTGATCAAAATTACAGGCCATAGTAGCAGTCAATCCGTAAAACCTCATTTACAGATGGATATAAGATATCATCAAGAAATTGTTGAAGCGATGCGGTGTAATCCGAATGGCAGCTGCGCCAATGGTTCAGTGTCAAAAATTGTGCAATCGGATGCTAATCAACCATCAGTTATAACTTTTTTTTTTTTATGTTCTGGTTCCCACGAAAAGGGATATCCTGTAATGTTCAGAGAACATCGTGGGAACCAAGGGAAAGAAGGTAGGAGTTGGTGTTCTTCTTAAATTTCTGAAGGTTGTATGCCTCGGGGAACACCTCCCTAGGCAATGAGTTCCAAAGCCTCGCTGTTCGTTGGATGAACGAGTCTTTGGAAAGTGATGTTCGCAGGTCTCCAAAGTGACCACGGAGGGGTGTGATGACTGAACTTGACGGGTTAATCTCGAAGAGACTGCCAAAGCAGGAACGTTTGTTGATAATTCAGAAGAGCATCGCCCATGAAAATATCTATAAAATAGAGACAAATCGCCAACTTTTCTACGGTGTTCCAGACAAGTGAGCGAGTTTGTAAGCGAGGCATCACCGACGAGACGAATTGCCCTTCTTTGGACAGAATCCAATAGCCTCAGGATATGTTTAGGTGCCGCACTCCAAATATGGGAACAGTATTCCAGGACAGGTCGGATCTGTGCGTTATAGATCATAAGCAGCTGACTGGGGGTGAAATAGCTCTTGCCACGAAACAAAAAACCAAGTTTTTCGGATGCACTTTTGGCAATGGATCTCACGTGATTTTCCCAGGAAAGGTTATTGCTGATAGTAATACCAAGCATCGATATGGATGACTTCAGTGGTATGGTTACTCCTGACAAAGTTATGTTAGGCACAGTGAGATCGGCTTTTCTAGAGAAAAGACATGCTTGTGTTTTGTTTGCATTGAATTCTACCAAGTTATTAGATCCCCATTCGAGAATTGTTGCTAAGTCCATATTTATATTATTAACATTTCTTCCTCGTTCATTTCTGGTTTCACGGGCTGATATAGGAGCCCTGGAAGAGAAGGCGGTATGGAGGGTACTATCATCGGCAAAGCTGTGTACTGGACATGAAGTTGCTTTCAACAGGTCGTTGATGTGAAGTAGAAATAGTTTTGGTGCGAGAATAGATCCTTGCGGAACACCAGCATTTATGAGTAGAGTGTCAGATGAAACTCCATCGACCACTACATGGAGAGACCTGTTTGAGAGAAAACTAGCAAGCAGAGAACACAGCTGAGGGGGCAAGCCATAAGACTTATAATCATTGAACATTTAATGTTACAGATAATAATAATTATACTAATAGTTGTGGTCAAAATAACAGTAATAATAATTAATAATGTTCTTTGTTGCGTAATATATCGAATTTGCTTATACGGGTGATACAATTATTTTTCTTTAGTTAATATTCAAGCAGCTATAGGTATTCATATATCAATATCGGTGGTTTTATTTCAAAATCTGTTCCAAATTTCCATTCTAAATATTTAAAATTTGTATTGTTTCAAATTAAAGAAATCTGGCTTGTTATGTAGGGGATAATTTTGGACCAAGACTCCAGTTATTTATTCACAGAATCTGTTTGGGATTATCAAACATCATTTGCTTCTGGTGTGTGAAAAATATGGAGCTCTTCGTGGATTACAGCCGAATAAGATTGTTTCAAATCACTACATATATTTTATGAAACATAGATAATTCATACATTTTATATTCTCCATCTAAGAAAGAAGACGTAGCTAAGGAATTTACTACATTTAGATGCTTCAGTTAAGAATTATTGTTTGTGTTAAAATATAAGAACTAACGTAGTAACAACATGTGTTTTGTAAATTTTGAATTTTCAAGTACATATTATATGGTAAACTGTTAATAGATGATTTTTACTTATTTTTCTATAGAATAAATTCGACATAATCTGAAGTTAAATGTGAATGTCATTTTACCTAAAAACATAAAGAAAATTCCAGTGTAATTTCATGCTCCTGACCCCGCGGAGGAGAAGAATTTCCGGAAATAAAATACAGGTCGAAAATGTTAGGTGTGGAATTTTCACATACATTGCATTATATTATTGTATTCAGTGTTTATGTGGATTTTAGAAATGATTAGAAAAAGCCCTTCGCATATACCAAAATTGTACCCATTGACTCGAAGGGGTTATTTCATATTTTATAAACTGCACGCCAGCAGCGATGGAATGACCAATATTTCCAAAAAGAGGGAGCAAAATGGGCCAGAATTCTCTACGGATTCGTAATTGAAACAATGCGAATGATTTCACCAATAATGCACCTTTTTTTTTTTGTTCAGTTCTTAGAAATCTGAATTTGTCTCACTTTTCATGGAAACATCCCGTACCTTCCGTGATTATCGCGATTGAATAATGAAACTCTTTGGACTGATGAATATTACACCTACTAACTCATTCTACCTAAAAAATATGAAAGATACGGAGGTATTTCCATAAGAAGTGAGACAAACTCGGATTTTTTATGATTGGAATTGTTTTAGGAAAATTGGCAAAATTGTTATTCTGATTACGAATCCGAAGAGATTTCCGGCCCAATTTGACTCCTAATATCTATTTCAGAAAATATCGGTTGTTTCATCGCATCTGGTGTGCAGTGTATAAACTCGAAATGAAACATTCAAGTCAGGTGAATTTTTGGTCTACCCTTCAATTCAGCAAAAATCACAATTTTATGTCAACAATTACGAAAGTTACGTGGGTGTTTCCATGAGAAGTGAGACACACTGTATATTCATTGAAGTTACCTACTTTATTCATATTTACAGTCGCCATATTCATCATCTTCAATTCGTTCATTTTGATCTCAAATTAATAGAGCGACCCTAGGAACCTTGCAAAACCAGTTCGGTTAGCAAAAAAAAATGTTTTTCATTTAGCAGCCACCATATTTCATCTACCATTGTGAATTCGTAATTCGTTAATCATGATGATACATTTTTATTCAAAAACATACACATATAAACTTTGGAAGACGTATATTTGTTGTCTGATTCTTGGCCAGGATTTCGAGATTTTTCAACAACCTGGTCGTCTAAGTTATCTTTCACTCACACTGTAAAGGCGGCCTTCCATACCAGCTTTCAGCCTCAACTTTTTTTGAACGAAAGGCTGCTATTTCCAAATGACCATTTCCATAGAGCAGAACAAACGCGGAGTTTTTACGTCAACTGTCAATTAATGCTTAGTGTTCGAATTTAAGTTACAGGATGCCCATTAACAGAAAATTTTGTTTTTCCCATTGTGTTTCACTTACCAGTTGTCACAAACTCGCCAACCAAACATTTTTTGGTTATATTTATCTTTAGAAAAGGAGAGCAACATGTTCATAAACAAAGATGGCCAACAATTTGACGCTGAAAGTGAAAAAAAAAACTCAAATCAACAAATAGCGGCATGACCTTGAAAATACGAAGGCTAATTTTGAAGCACTCTGATTGGCTAGAAGCAAGAAGCCAGTTTTAAAAAGCTGTTACTGAAGGTCGCCTTGATAGCATTTTTGCTGTAGCAGTTCTTTCATTCTAGCTTTGAATGTCACTTCAGATGTAATTTGTTTCATCGAATTGGTAGTTTATTGTATACGATTATTGCATTATACAGGGTGTTCCTTGATAACATGCTAGTATTTGAGGTCTCAACTTCTGAACTACAGGGTGCTAAAGTTTTGAGCCAAAATTACTTTGGTATGACCCTGGATATTTTTGTGAAACGTCTTCTATATCTTCTATACATCAAAAGGCATTTTCTGCTATACAACATGATTTTTTATTCTTGCCAGTAGCGTTCGTGCAGGATTTGCACTCAATCATCTTAAAGCTTTTTCTAAAAGTAAAAATTATTTTTGAAATCGTCAATTCTTTTTGAGCACATCTGGTCAATTGATTTTTTTTGTGTTTGACGTGCGGTTTTCGAATACAAAAATAAAATTCATTCATTTGCACGTTGTTATGAAATTGGGTATTATCAAGGATTGAAAACGTATCCAGAAGATGAGAAGCAGATTTTGTTTTGTAAACATAAAACAGTTTTGACAGTTATTACCTAGTCTAGTTGTCGCGTATTTGAGTCATCAAAACAACAATATTATTGAAAAAACATGGTCCATTTCACGAATTCTGAGTTCGCAGATATGTATTACATGTATGGGCTTGCTGATCGTAACACAGTGGAACCCAAGCGGTTGTGTGAATACCGCTTTCCAAATTGAAACATTCCGAATGCACGAACATTTTCAAACATTCATGGCAGGTTGTGCGGAAAATGGAAGTTGTGAACCAGACAATCATCCAAAATTAGTGCGACGTACTGTAAGAACACCAGAAACTGAGGTTGCATTTCGGTGCTCTGGTGCGTGATTTTTGAACCAAAATTATAATAATCGCTGTATGGATCGCGGAAGACCATAGGTATGGCCACCTAGGTCCTCGGACCTCAATAGTTTAGATTATTTTCTGTGGGGTCATCTTGAAACATTGATTTACAGCACACCAATTCATACTGAAGAGCAGTTGGGAAATCGCATCATATTTTCTTTGAAACTATTAGAAGCAGTCACTGCATTTTCCAAAGACCACGTGAGTCCATGAGGAAAAGAGCTGAGGCATGCATATTTGCAGGAGGTTCACATTTTGAACATCTGATTTAAATCATTCCTCTGTTCGTTCAGGGTGATTTTGTGTTGGCATTCCAGAATGTCTTGAGATTACTTCAATTTCATAATTTTAAAGTGAGAAAATATTGTCTCGAATACATTTTTGTTCAAAGTTACAGATTTTTTTTTTTTTTTTTGTAAGTGGTCGAGCAAGATACAAATGAAAAAATTTAAATTTTTTTAATTTAAATAATAATAATTACTTTAAGAAAGAGCAGTGACGTATCATATTTCTCTTCAAAATGATTCAGTGCAAATCCTGCACAAATGCCACTGGCAAGAATAAAAAATTATGTTGTATAGCAGAAAATACCTTCCTATGCCTGGAAGATGCGTACTACGTTTCACAAAAATATCTAGGACCATACAAAAGTTATCATAAAAAAAAGTTTTTCTTGAAATTTTAGCACCCTGTAGTACAAAAGTTAAGACCTTAAGGACATATGTTAATATGAAGTTTGTTTCTCAAAGTGGACTCCTTAAATATTAACGTGTTATCAAGAAACACCCTGTATAATGGATTTTTTTTTATATTTGACTGTCTTATGATTCTTTTAAGTGAATTTCCATGTCTTGTATTGTTATTGTGTACAGTTGCATTTGTTTCTAGCCCCTGTGAATTACTAGCAAAATCGATGCATTTCAAAATATATACTGAAGGTGCCGTTAACAAATTGTCCCATATTTATACTGGTTAATAACTCTTCAAGTGATTCATATTGGAAATAAGCCTCAATATACGTTTTTGTGCCACAAATAGCTAGTACAAACCCATGCTATGACATATACAGAAATATATGAATTAACCATAGCAAAATATATTTTCTAGAAACAAGATGTGCATAAGCATGTTTTCACTTGTTCTATGTCAAAAAGAAAATGTTAAATTTATTGCAGACACTATCGATTTGCAGATTTCAGTCCAGATCTAATTGATTTCCTAGAATTGTAACTCCATCTACTCTTTTCATATCATCAAGAAATTGTATATTATTTGGTACATAATTTTTTCTGTTATAAAAATGAACACCTACAGCCTTGGATGGATTCAAAATGAACTTGATCCATTGACATCAGGAACTAAAACTATCAATAGTGCGATTGATTTGTTGAAATTATAAACAGGATGTTCATAAAATCAGATGTGGAATCATCTGCGACTGAAAGATAAACTTCAGTCACTATCTTCCATCGTCAAGATAACCTCTTGTGGGGTATTCATGTTGAAAAGGGAAACATTCTCAATTAAATATTGATAGAAAGATTTTTCTGTGAATTGAAAAATCCACGATTAAAATGAAGTCATTTTTTGTGAATGTCTAACAGAAAACAACTACTTCCCCGGCTAAAGCCACGCTGGACATTGAACTACATCTATTTGTTATCAGTTTTTCCGTATTGCAATTGTAATGGTGGTATCATCTGGAGATATAGTTATGTTACAATTCTTCAACATACTCTGGCAGGTCATTTGCGTGGAGTAAAAGAAATATGGGTCCAAGGACTAACGCCTGGGAAACTTCCTGCCTGAAGACCTAAGAAATTGTTTCGGTTCCATACCATTTTCCAGTCATAGTACGCTCTTGTAGATATGATTCCAGCCATTTCAAAACATTGTTAGAAAAGCCATGTTATGATAGTTTTGCTGTTAAGAAATCAGAAGAAACTGTATCGAATGCTTTCGATAGAGCATTACAAATTTATTGGAATCAATTTCTCCATAAATATAACTAAGTAAATGGTTGGTTGGATATTTTAATTGATTTTTTTCTGAATCCATGTTGGTTTTCATATATGATTCAACAACCTAAATGAAACAATATTTTTATATAGTTCAGATAGCGATGAAAGAAGCGAGATTAGCCTATAATTTTCAACTTCAAAACAGTCCTCCTTTCTGCATAGGAGTATCACTAGGGTTCTAAAGAAAGATTGATTGAAGTTGAAGGGATGATTATGACATCAATCATTTGTTCGGTTGTGACTATCGAAAATTCGTCTAGTCCAGCCGATGCTTTTTTCTTCAACAAGGGTAAGGCATTTAGCAGTTCTTTTTTCGTTATATGATCATTTTGAAAAGTATGTATTATATTGAGATTTCTAGGAACTGCAAAAGCAGAGACATATTTTGACCAAAATGATCAATTATGGCAAGTTCAGCAGCATCTGAGAAATGCAATTTTCCAATTACCTCTGAGTTACGATTAGGCATGTGAGTTTTATCATGCGCTTTACTTTCCTTTCCTAATTCCTCATTGATAATTTTCCATGCAGTTTTAGTTTGTTATTCATATTTCGGATTGTGTTGTTGAAACAATCGATTTTTGTTTGCCTTATATTATTTTTTTGGTCCTTCAACCGGCTTTTGTAACTGAATTTGCGTCTGGATAGTTTGAATTAGGTGAAAGATATCTCTAAGATTTTCTCCTTCTTGAATAATCAGATGCCATTTACAGATTTAGAATTTCGCTTGACAACAGGCCGTTCTGGACATGATACATCGAAACACAGATTCAAGAAAATTCGGTAACCTTCTACCTATTATGAGATTATATAACTCTGGAAAACATTTTATAGAATTTAGTCTTTTTCTGATTTCAGCAATATTTTTAGGGTGGAGTAGTTCAAAGTTTCCTCCCAATATGAATCTTTCTGAGGAAAATTCTGATACCATTCTATAATATTTGCTATTGGGATTAAATCTTGGGGCTAGTTATATATTTTTTTCATTCTATACTATGACCGCGATGCAACTTGTATATCTTTATTGATGTATCTTCACATTGTTGGATACTTTGTTTTATCATTACAGCAATTCTTTCTCCTGCACAATTGGAGGGATATGTGGTATATATTGTATATTTGGAGCCTACTATAGCTTACACTAGTGAATTGCGTTTCTGAGATCAGACAAATATCAATTTTCAGGCTGTTTAGATAAGTTTTTTGTATTATTCTATGTTGGGGAGGCTTATTGGCATTCCATGCTGTAATTCTAAAGTTGCGCCCCCGCTTGAACATTTTAATACAAACAAGGCAAGCGTTATTCATCAATTCTTTTGGAAATATTTTTTGTGAAACTTTGATTTTCTGTTTCTGGAAACAATTATCAGTAAGTAACATTCTGAGAAATATCAAGAGAATATTGCATATTCTCGAATCATTGTTGGATTGACTTTATGATAATCGTATACACTAGGCGCTCAATTCTCTGAAAACCCATGTATTTTTTCGAAATTTAAAAGGAGGGTATGCTTTTCTGGGTATATTAAGCAGTTGAGGTCGATGACCTCAACTATGTCATTTATGAAAGCGTTGAAGAGGAGTGGACCAAGGTTGCTTCCTTGAGGCACACCTGAGGTAGCTGCATATCCAGTAGATTTGAAGCCATTGAATATGACATACTGTCGCCTGTCAGTGGAGTATGACCCGAAGAGTTCGATGAGGGTCTGAGAAAAGCCATATCTGTACAGTTTTGATAGAAGTATTCCATGATCAAGTTTGTCGAACGCTTTCGAGAAGTATAAATAATATCGGTTTGGGATCTCCTAATAGTAGTTTCTGCAATATATTGAGTGATATTGAGAAGGTTGGTGGTTGTCGAGCGACCTTTCATGAAACCATGTTGAAGTGATGAGATTTGATTGTTAGGATGAGGATAAAACCTGCTGTACAGGAGGATTTCAAACACTTTGGCAAAATTACATATTGTTGGTATGGCTCTGAAATTTTCAACATCAGACTCATCCCCTTTTTTATAAATCAGACAATCTCCATAGGGCTGGGATGGTACTAGTTTTGACGCAGATATTTATCAGGCTTGTGAGTGGCTTAGCCAGGCTATAAGCGCAGTCTTTGACCATTAGTGCAGGGATGCTGTCGGGACCCGTAGTCATTTTTGGTTTCAGATGTTTCAAAGCTGCCAACACTTCATTTTCTTCGAAAAAGAGAATGTTCAGGACTTGTAAATGCGGATTACTATCACTAAATTCGGTTTGAGAATTTATAATGTATGATTTGGAGAAAAAATCAGTACAGCTATTGAGAATACCCTGAGGAGTTTCGAAAGATTGTCCTTCATAGGTCATTCTGTCGGTTATGCCAGTGGATCCATTCATGTTGTTCATAAATGCCCAAAATTTATTTGGGTTATCTTTTATGTCATTTTCAGCAGATGTCACATATTTTTTGTACGAATTGTCAACGTCAGACTTGATCTTTGCCCTCAAGCGAGTGAATTCTTCCCGGGCAGTAATGTCCCTGCTGTTTTATAATGAACGCCAATGCTTGGCCTTGAGGCGTATTAGACAAATAATTTCCCTGTCGAACCACAGCGTATAGTTACGCTTGATGTTACCAGTTCGTAGGGGTACACATTGATCCTATGCATTATACATTTTTCCGTAAAAGTAAGTACGAGCATCATTTGATCTATCGAATGCTTCAAGAAAGGTCCAGTCAATATTAGCTATAAGATCATACAACTGGGGAAAATCTGCTATCCTGAAGTTGTACTCATTATTGTGAGAGGTGGCGAAGTTTCTTTTCAGAATAAGAGCCATATTGGATTTACAATGAACATTCAAGGCGGGGTGATGTTTGTCTTCGGGTACTTAGGGATCAGATGATCTCTCGACATCGCACTCAGCATAGTATAGTATAGTACAAAGTCGAGTATTCTCCCATGATCATCATGGATGCAGTTATACTGTGACAGATTACTGATTTCCAGAAAGTTCTTTAAAATTTTTGTTCATTTAGTTGGTCATCCTGTATGAATGGGACGTATGAAGGTATATTGAAGTCACCCCTGACGAGAATACAACTGCTATAGGCAACTTGGATGTCGGTGAGTGTTCCGAAAAGGATAAAGAATTTGTCGTTTGCAGAGAGGGAGGAACATAGATATTGATGACAGTGAAGTTGAATTAGAAACTATCTTCACCATAACAATGTCTAGAGTGACCAGTTCATGAGGAATTGAAGGTGTTGAGTCAACCTGTGAGGAGCCGAACGAATCTAACACTGCAAATTTTTATGATGGGAAAAATACGTGCTATACCCAGAAAAACAGTAGATTTGCACGCTTGGATTCCGTTTTCAGGCCGATGTCAAAATATTAAAATGGTAATAAAGAAATTTGGATAATTTTACTATACCTTAGACCCGAAAGAGATATTTACCTTGGGAATAAATAGCTCGAAATAGTTCATGTAATATTTTGGGGTTTCGGAGGATGAAAAATACTCCAATTTCTATCAACAGTTTATTGCCACCAAGCAATAACAATATCAAAAAAGGAATTGACTCCCGCTAGATGCGAGCAGGTTTGCTTTGTCAATAAACACCAAAAAAAGTCATGCATAAAAACTATTCAGTTCTTTACAATACATGGAAAGTATGTTCAGCTGATTGCTGAATGAAATAAATTATATTCCGTGAATATATCACATTCTCTACCACCAATTGGAAAATAATGAAAAACAATGATATCAATCATTACTATCACTTAACTAACTTTGAATTCCAATGAGAAAAATTATTTGTCATAAATCAGGCGATTAGGTAGTTTCACTGTTCTCTTTGGTCTGATAGATGGAAAATGTACATTTTCATCAACATGAACAGATGAAGTACTAGGTTGGTCATTCTGTGATTCAACAATATTTTTATTTACATTTTCACAGAACTTATTATCAGTAGAAATTTCTATATCAGGTGAAGCCCTCTGAATTTAGTTTTTTCTCATTTGATTCATGTGGCGTTCCCAAGTTTTATCGATATCAGGTACTCTAACAATATACGTGCATTTTCTTACGATTTTTTCAATAACTGCTGGTATTCAAGTATATTTGTTAATTTCCCTATAATCTTTCACAGGCACTTTTTTCCCCTTTTCGAACATTATGTTTTTTTTGCCTCCAGAATATCCAATTTGTTTGTGTTGCTTTTTCGTTACTCGTTCGTGAATTTGTTGAGCCAGGTCAGGTTTTATTATAGTAAATCGAGTTCTGAGGTCACGGCCAAACATAAGCATAGAGGGTGAAACACCTGTAGTGTTGTAACTGGCATAAAAAATAACTTTTATCTTTTTTCAATGAATTTTTTATGTTTTTGACGGAGTTTTCCGCTGCTCTTTTCGACTGTGAGAAATAGGGTGACGTAGTTTAATATTATGTTCCCAAAAACTGAAACAGAAATTCGGAACTAGTAAAATTTCAAGCATTATCGGATACGATGGTCCTAGACAAACCGTACCTAGCGGAAGTAGACAGTAGTGCAAAAATCGTGAATTGCCAGGTTATATTTACAGTTGGGAAAACTTCGACCCATTTCGAATGCGCGTCCAAGATATTGAAAAAATATTCATCGAGAAATTGTAATCGATATGAATACTTCTTCTGGCCATTTCCAAAGATTAAGCGTGGTTTTTGATGGCCTCACTTTGTTCACTGAAAATTGCACTTTTCACAACTATATGCTGTATGCTCTATATATTTTTTTATACCCGGCCAAAAAAATATGATCTGGCAATACTTCATAATTCCCAAATAAGATAAATACACTTGAATCAGCAACCGGTTTCTCAAGTGATTTAGGTATAACAATTCAATTATTCCAGAGCAAAACTTCATGTTCTACAGTGAGTTCGTTTCAAATCACATAAAATTACTTGAAATTGATGTAATTTTTTTGCGTATTTTGGCCATTTGGTTTCGAGAAATTTGATAACACTTTGAAGAACAGTATCTTCACGCGTACATTCACCAATCAATTGAAAATTTGTCGAAATCAATTTGCTATCTACAAAAAAAAAAAAATATAATCGACCTCCACCGATTCCCATACATCCTTAACATAATATGTTCTTTTTGGGGCTAAAAATTGCTGAGAGAGGCTTATTATCACAAACCAATGTAAATTAACGACCTATAAATATTGGTTGGATTTACATATCGCAAAAATGATTGCCAGTCCCTCGCGTTCTACTCGTGGATAATTCTTTTCAGCATCAGAAAGTATTCGCGAGGCATATGCAATGGAAAATTATTGTCCATCGGGAAAGACATATGAAAGTACACAACCAACCCCATACGGACTTGCGTCAATGGTTAAATTCATTCCATAATTAGGGTTATAATGAACCAAAACATCAGCTGAAACCAGAATTTCTTTGACCTGGTTGAAAGCCCCGTTACAACTTTTTGACCAGAACCATTTGACTTTTTTTTATTTACCAAATACATGAGAAAATGGCTCTCAGTAAATTTGGATTTTTTTTGGGATATTGTGGCACAAGTCACTAGGAGTTACACATGCAAGTTTGAATTAGTTTCTATGTCTAGTTTCGGAGATATGAATTTTTTTTAATCATAAAAAAACCTGTTCAACTAAAACATTGTAAGGTTTCCTTATCCAAAATTATTACTTTTCAGATGATTGGTACTCAAATAATAGTATTGCTGGTTTGAAGGAAGTCAAATGTCAGTCAGTCGGTCGTAAAGACAAAAGAAGCCGCATATGATACATGGTGGGTCTTGGATGCTTTTCTGGGACCCATGCTCCCGGTCCTGAGATTTTTCACACTTATAGATCTATCAGAAAGGAACATTTTTCAATTTTGAAATAAGTTTTCTCACAGCAGAGTTTTTGAAAATCAAAAATGATAAAATAGACATTTTGGCAACACATCTCATGTGCTCATATTTTGATATAATACATAGGTACTTGTTGCGGAATCAATGAACAACCTAGTGTTATAGAAGCGTTTTAAACTAGGCGAGGTTTTGAACATCTCAAAAGTTCTTGCGGTGTTGATAGCACTGATAGCAGGCACAATCCAGCGATAAAGGTAGGATATTGAAGATCGATGTGAGTAAAAATCAGCTAACAGAATGGTTTACTTTTGCGATTTTGTTCCAATTAAACCCAGTATCACCAATTACTTCACTCCTTTCTCGATTTTGAATTTTGGATATTGATAATGGTGATGGTGATCTATAATAATAATAATAATAATAATTTATTCACAGGATAGAAGATAAAAATTTCAAATTGTATTAAGGTAATGTGTGAATAAAATAGAGCCTGATCTACGAGGTATAGTATGTATATCAGGATACACATATATACCTGTATGTAGAGCGAGAATGTATAAAATAGTACCTAAGCATAAAGTTATAAACATTTATATATAAAAATAGTACCTAAATATAAACATAATTAAAATATATAAAAATAGTAGAAATAGTAAAAATAGTAAAAATAATAAAAATAGTAAAAATAGTAAAAATAGTAAAGATAGTAAAAATAGTAAAAATAGGTAAAATAGTAAAAATAGTAAAAATAGTAAAAATAGTAAAAATAGTAAAAATAGTAAAAAGAAAAAAGTAAAATATAACAATAGAAAAAATAGTACTCTAACATCATATTAATTATTATTAATATAAATAGTTTTAATTATTATTTTTTAGTCTTTCAGTTTTCTACTATTGATTTCACGTATGTGGCTGGTAACTCTTTGATATAGTCTTTTAGCGTTTTAGTGAAGCGTTGGATTGTGGGTTCGTTTTTAATATTATCAGGTAAGCAATTGAATACTTTCGGTCCCAGATATTGGTAGCATCTCTGACCGACTGATTTATTCATAAAAGGGGGTATATATTTATTTTTTTGTCGCGTCTCATGATAGTGCGAATGAGTAAGGAGTTCGTTTTTATGCAAATATTGTGTTTTTCCTACTTTCAAAAAATAAAGTTTCCTCAAATCATAAATTTGTGTCTCTTCAAATAGCGATTCGCTTGGATATCGGTTATTTCTACACATTATTTGTTTCAAAAATCGCTTTTGTATGATTTCTAGTGATTTCAGGTATGTTTTGGGTACTCCACCCCATCCTATAATACCATAGTCTAGATGAGATTCAACTAAACTATGATAAAGAATTTTTTTTTGTTTGAAGTTGAGTATATTTGAAACTTGTTTGATTCTATAGTTTCGATTATCGATTTTCGATTATCGAACCATTTTTGGATGTTACCAAAATCAGTTTCTATTTTATTTTTTAAGTCATCCCAAGTGTTACTTTCATAAAATATTACCGTATCATCTGCAAAACTTATGATGCTGCCTTGTGTTCGTATGGAGAATAAATTATTCAAATAAATATTGAAGAGCAAGGGTCCCAGTACCGTTCCTTGGGGTACACCACATGATATAATTTCTTTTTTGCTAAGTAAGTTTTGTATTTTTGTTTGTTGTTTCCTGTCAGTTGAGTATGAGTTGGATTGGTCGTGTGCTCTACCCTTTTCTCCCAGATCGTCAAGGCTTGATAAAAGTATATTGTGGTCTACGGTATCGAATGCCTTTGCTAAGTCTAGAAAAATTCCAATGGCCGGTTTTTTTTTTATCTATAGAATTATATATTTTGCTCGTGAGTTCTTTCATGGCATCTTTGGTGGACTTTTTTTCTGTGAATCCATACCGCGCTTCTGACAACAATTTGTGTTTCTTCAATAAGGAATTTAGTCTTTTTTTATAATTTTTTCTATAATTTTACCCAAATTTGATATAAGTGTTATAGGTCGATAATTTGACACTTCTGTTTTTGCACCACTTTGGTAAATAGGTACCACAGTTGACATTCTGAAAGTAGAAGGAAAATGACCACTTGACAAAGATTTATTGATAATACAACTGAGAGGTTTAGCTATGTAACTTGATATGAGTTTCAGTGTTTCTGCTTTCAAGCCATCAGGTCCTGGTGATTTTTTATTTTTTAACTGTGAAATGGTGTCTAGTATTTCATATGCATCAGTGGGAAAGATTTTTTGGTGGATTTGCACCTACATTGCTGAAGAATGCGTAGAATTTTTCAGAGATTATGATTGGATCGCAAGTTATAATTCCATCCTCGGTCTGTATCAATGAAATTTCTGCATGCTGTCTTGCTTTGGTTAATTCATTTACTACTTGCCATACTTTTTTGAATCTGCCCCTTCCGGTTCTATCTTGTTTTTGTAGTATTTTATTTTTGTGTCTTTTATTGCTTTCTCAAGTATTTTTTTGTAGGTATTATATTCATTTTTTAAAATTTAATTTTGTGGATTTTCCTTTTACCTGGCATAAATTGCATTTTTTTTATTAATGGATTTCAGTAATGACCCAGTCCCCCATGGTTTCCTCTTTATATCTTTGTTTTTAATTTTGATGAATTTCGAGGATCTATCTATTGCAGTTTGGACTAGTATAACAAATTCAGTAACCGATCTTTCCAAATCATTTATTTCAAAGAAACTTTTCCAATCAGTATTTTTAATGGTTTGTATCAATTTTTTTTCATTTATTTGTTTATAAAATTTTGGGTTGGTTGTACTTTCTTTTGCGTACTTATTGTTGAATATCATTTGCACTAGTATTGTGTAATGATCGGTAATACAAGTTTCTATAGTCAATGGAATAATTGATTCTAGGTTTCCTTTCTTCGACTAAATGAAAATATGGTCTATGCATGTACCTGACTGTGGTCTAGTGGTAGTGTTTATTGCTGAACTATATCCATGCTCTCCTAATGTGTCTAGGTAAATCTGTGAGTTGTCTGTATTTTCATTTAAGTCGATGTTTATATCGCCAATAAATACATTATATGTGAATTTCTTTGGGTGATTTTTTAATATATTATCCAGGTATTCAATAAACGGTTCGATTTGGGTATTACAAGGTGATCTGTAAAATGCATTAATAATAATAACTTCTTCTCCAATAGTTACTGTCAATTGGAGAAGATTTGTATCATTTATTTCAATTTCTTGGTGAGAGTGGTATAAATTCGATTCAATGAAAACTACTACTCCATCATTCTGATTGAGTTTTCCAAAGTTATAGAGAGTTGTGTAGCCTTCAATATTATACACTCCGATGTCATCTATAATTCTAGTTTCGGTGAGTACTATGCAGTCTATTGAGGAGTCTAGTTCCCCCAGAAATATTATGAATTCATCTAAGTTTTTAGCTATGCTTCGAATATTATTATGTATTATTTTGAGTTGCAATGAGAACTATTTTCTTTTAGTACTTGTTTTGCTTGGTCTGCATTTTCTAGCAAAAAATTTCGTATTTTTTCTACTTTGAAATCTCTAATATATGGATTCATTTCAGAATGCTCACTTATATAGATATAATATGGAACTACCAAGAAATATTAAACAATGCATGGAATTTAGTACCTACTCATTCGCCTACTTTCGAAATATTCCTAGTTTTTTATCGATACATGTATCCATTTGAATAAATATTGGTTATTGGTCCGGGAGTTTAACATGAGATTATTTGGCATTTATGCGTGAATAAAGGGTAGTATTTTCATTGGAAAATATAATTTCTTAGACTACTACTGGATAATAAAGAATTCTGGTGATAAAGTAATACGATGTTAGTTAATGTTAGTTAATGTTCTTGCTATACTAAGATAATGAGAATATTATTTATTACTTGAAATCGAATTGTTCCTTGTAGCACGGCCAATTTTGATTGTGTTTTTGGTTTGTATCATAGGCGTTGTTGGTTTCTTCTTTACTTCTACCGTTGTCTCCGTATTCTTGGGGTTCTCTTCCTTTGCAGATTCCTCGGATTTTTGAAAACTTCTGTATTTTCAATGGCATCTTTCTTCGAATCTTTTTTGTGACTAGTACATGGGGTGGGTGGTGCACTATTCGCTTTGGGTAGTAATTCAGCTTCAAATTCTTTGTCGCCGCCCTCTAATTCTTTTGGAGTGTATGGAGTACCATTAACATATAATTTATGATTCTTTATATGTGCTTGATGATTATTCACTCTGGCACTCTTCAGATGGTTAACCAAGATTTTATTTGTAGCTTGATCTTCAGGTCCTAAATCATGAGATACGGAAATACCGGTACCCCGTAATTTCTTTGGTTTTGAAAAATTTTCATTTTTGTAAGTAGGAGATAAACTCTAGATGATTGTACCTTTTTTCCCGATGAGGTATATATTGTTCACGTCTTCCTCAGATAGGCTGCAGTTGAATATTTCATTCAGCTTTCCAGTAGTAACTTCGAGTACATTATCTTTGTTTGCTTCTATCCCAAAAATGACAATATTATTCCTTTTGCTAAAGCGTTCTATTTCGACAATTTTGTGTTCTAGCTTATTGCATTTTTCTTCAATTTTTCCAATTTTCTATTAGGCTATCTCGAATGTTTGTATTTCAGATTTTAATTCTGTAGTTATATTATTCATGAGTACTTCTGGCTTAGACAGTTAATCATTATTCGAGATCTCATTCATATTTCTAGACCTCTCTCGTACTATTTCTTCATTGTTCCGGTGGTATATGAGTAATTGCTTGTTTTTCCTTTTGATCTTTCTGTATTGTTTTTTGTTTATATATACCTTTTCTTGTGGCTCTCGTGTGTTATTGTTATTTCCGGTTTTTGCTTCGTTTATTGTTCAATTTCACATACTCACAGTCGACACTTCACTCACTTTTTCCCGTTTCACTTCAGGAATATGTCAATACAAATTTTAACTATCAATTGTATTTTTCAACCACTATTTTTCACTGTTTATCGGAAGTGCTCACATGTACGTTCTACTTCATTCAATTCAACCACATCATCTGCAAGTAGGTAGCACACCATCAGTTAAAAAGTTATTCAAAAATTCCTGTAGAATAGTGCTAAACTTAAGCTACAGAAACGAAAAACAACAAAAGTCAAGCATTGATTTATTAAATAGGACAGAGATACGCACGACCATTTTTCAAATAACTATGTAAATCACAATACTGACTCTTGAACATTTTAAAATATGTACTAAAGTAACAAGCGAACACCCTTAGAAAATCTAAGAGCATTTTTTTACAAAAGCAACTATAAGTACTTCAATTTTGATCTGAACATATTTTCATTTTGAATTTACCTTAGATCAGTTGGAAGATGGTTAAAAAATGTAATTCCTGTATGTGACGAACTGTTCTTAAAGAATGATGTGTTATGAGCTGAAGCTGAAGAGTTGCCTGATGTCATATTTCGTCGAATAAGTTCTGGGTGAGATAGTCCCGAGGAGATAGTGAAATGAATTACAGAAATATTTATCGAAATAATGTGGTTATAAATTCCAGATAGGTATGAGAATTCATATTTCAATAGCACCTGCCACCACCAGTTCCAGCAAGTTGAATTTTTCAATGGAGTTGACTGAACGAGAACTTGATATGAACAGAGCACTCTATATCTATAGCAAAGATATCATGCGTGATTCATTCTACTTATGAAATATTGTCAACCATTTAACGTGAGGTATGACTCAAACCGGTGTGTTATGAAATATTGGATGTTAAATCACTTGGTATACAGGTTTATTCGAGTGAAATTTATGATCTTTTCATTAGCAGGTATATGATACAATTAGATAATGTATCGTTTTCATGATTTTCTTGTGAATAGTATGAATTGATCAATTCAGGGGGATGAACTTCTCAACTATTTCACCCACGGAAAAAATAATGTACTAGGAACTGGGAATAAACTCATGAATAATCCACCGTTATACACAGAAAAAAAGATAGAGCCTATAGTAAATGAATATTTGTTTAGTATTAAGTAATTTATTCAATATTGATAATCTCGATAATATAATTTACTAGTACAAAATAAATAGTTTATTTCAGGTCGATATGTTTATGATTACTGATAATAATTCATTCCCAATGGAATCATTTGTTGGGTGATATTACCAAAAATGTATTCATTTTTAGTTTTAAATTTATTTAAAGTAAATAAGTCATATTAACATATAATAAATATTTCATTTGTCTTCAAATAATAAATATTTTTTGAAAATAACGCTCTGACCATTATTATAAAATATTCGCTATAGATGCCGTTGTGGGGTAGCTGATGACGTACGTCGGCGTCGTGTAGTCGTGTTGTGTGTGCCGTTTGCCTTGTGTCGGTCAAGTCGCGTGTTGTAGGTATTTATTTTTGTGTGATTGAAATGTATTTCAGAATTGAACAATATATTTTCAGTGCAATAACACTAGTTTTATAACTATTATATTCGTGGTTTGTACTATAATTATAAGATTCTGTTTGTGAGTTTGTAAGGGGTAGATTAATTCCAATTCCTTCCATATCGAATATATTTTAATTTCAGAAGGCGGTACCTGTGTCCCTATTGATTTATTGATAATAAATAATGTTTTTTATAACAAAAAAGCCTTTTCCATTAAAATATGTGCTGGCTAGCCATATGTATATATATATATATATATATATATATATATATATATATATATATATATATATATATATATATTAATATATATATATATATATATATATATATATATATATATATATATATATACAGGATGTTACGTAAGTACGTGTCCAAACTCGGAGGGATGATTCATTGAGTGATTCTAAGACGAAAGGTCCGGTGTCAACATTTTTAAAGAAATCGTTTTTTCCTAAATATCTTAATAATCCTTCAGCCGATTCTGTTGAAATTCGAAAGTATTATTTGGGGTGATTTAACTCTAACTAAATTGGAATCATCATATGCAGTGGCGTCCCGAAAGGCACCTTAACCAATAATTTTTACCAAAAAAACTTTGCGCCACTGATTTTTTGCATTTTTTTTCGTATTGAGCAACTGAAATTACAACTTTTTTACCCAGCATTTTTTTCGTATTTGGCTTTGTTTTTGAGAAAAAACATAAAAATCACTTTATTGCATATCCCTGGGACAACATAATCAAAAATTTGAACTACCAAACCATCAAAAACTTGGGTGTTCTTGTTATATTTTCCATATCGATAGTCTTTTCTAGTCTTAGAAATTGTTATCAATACATTTGCAATACATTTATTTATTAATGATTAAAAAATGTTGTTATTGTTGTTCATGGATATGCAATAACGATATTTTTATTTATGATTAAACAATTGAAATTACACAGAAGTCATCTTTAGAATTTTTAGACTAATTGTTTTCGATAAAACAAAGAACGTTAAATATTACTGCAGTGTTTTGAAAGTGGAGTTATAGTGCCATGGAAAGAAAAAAAAAATTGTTCAAACAAATTTGACTTTGACATTACTAGAAACAGTGCATTTGATAGTAAATTTTTGAAGTGTTTTTAAGAGTTTTAGGCTATAAAATTCGTGACTGATCTTAGAAAATGGTTCGGTTCACAAACTCAGAAATGGCCGATATGCATTTTGTCTGTGGAATGGCCCAAGGCAATTCCAAAGCGGCTAGACGCATTTATCAAGAAATATATCCTTATCGCATTGTACCAAATAGACAAATATTTGTGAGAATACACGAAAGGCTGTGCAAATCAGGCACCTTCCAAAGGTCGGCTGCTCTTATTGGGAGACCAGCAACGGTAAGAACAGTGGAGCTGGAGGAAGCAGTTTTACGTCAAGTTGAGCGTAGCCCCGATACAAGTACACGCAAAATTGCACAACAATCAGACATTTCTAACTTTACTGTATGGATTTTGAAGGACTATCAACTGTATTCTTACCACATACAGCGTGTGCAAGCGTTATTACCTGCGGACTTCCCCAAGCGAGTTGTTTACTTGGCTTTTGCAACAATAGGCAGCATCTATGACATCTCTATCCCGTATATTGTTAACCGATAAAGCGTGTTTTCTCCAAAATTCAACTATGAACGTTGATAACATTCATACCTGGGCTGGAGAAAATCCCCATGCGGTTATAGAACATCATTATCAACAACAGTTTTCCGTGAATGTTTGGGTTGGTATTGTGAGTGATTATCTCATTGGACCTCATTTTTTACCCCCTAGAATAAATGGTCAAGATTATCGTCTTTTTTTGGAATTTGTGTTACCTGTACTATCAGAAAATGTCCCACTGGCAGTGAGAGGACCAATGTGGTTCCTGCACGATGGGGCCCCACCTCTTTGTAGCATAGTAGCACGTCAATTTCTGGATGCAACTTATGGAGAAAACTGGATCGGTCGCGCAGGTCCTCACAGTCATGGCCACCCAGAACATCGGATTTAAATCTCTTCCTTTGCAGACATTCGAAGTCCCTCGTTTATAAAACTCCTGTCAACACTGAAGGAGAATTAATCCAACGGATACGGGATTCATGTGATCGGATGAGACATATGCCGGAAATATTTCAACGTGTTCGGCAATCGACGTTAAGACTAGGTAATGCTGGCATTGAAGGAGGACATTTTGAGCAACTATCGTTAGTTTTGTGTTACTCATAGTTGAATGTTTTCTTACTGAAAAAAATTGCGTACCATTTATTCAAGTGTGGTTTTAATAAAGGGTTCTTCTTGTTTCATGTTTTTTTTTTAATTTCCGGCGTTATCACATAACAATAAAGTGATACTTATTTTCTTTTTCTCAAAAACAAAGCAAGATACAAAAAATGCTAGAAATTAGAAAGTTGTAATTTTAGTAGCTTAATGCGAAAACAATAGACAAATTTCAAAAAAATCAGACACGCACATTTTTTTTGTCAAAAGTATTGGTTGAGGTGCCTTCCGGGACGCCACTGGACATGATATTTCTAATCTAGTTAGTGCTAAATTAGCCCCTTGCTACCCCAAATGACACTGCCAATTTTTAATGAAAACGGCTGAAGGATTATTAAGATATTTGGAAAAAACTTTTTCTTTTAAAAATGTTGACATCCTCTATCTTGAAAACGAAGCATTACCGGACCTATGTTTATATGAACTTTTTGTCTCAGAATTACTCAAAAAATCACTTCTTCAAGTTTGGCGACGTACTCACATAACACCCTGTATATAGATATATATATATATATATATATATATATATATGATTTGTTGTTTTCTACCAAGTGTTGTTCATCCTTGCACTTCTCCACCGTACTGATGAGGGCCGAGAGCCCGAAACACGTGTCTACGGTTAGCACTTTTCTGAGGGCTATGTCCATTAAATTCCTTTCATATATTTATATATATATATATATATATATATAAATATATATATATATATATATATATATATATATATATATATATATATACAGGGCGTGCCAACAAGTAACAAACGGACGTGTGATAAAACATTTCAAAGAACACGTCAATTTGTGCTTTTATGGGGTCCAATTTTGATATGAAATTCATACCCGAAACTTCACCCCTTTGCTGTCAGTAGCCACCCCTCCTATTTCAAAAAACACGTCAATTTGTGTTTCTAGGGGTCCAATTATGATATGAAATTGCGGTTAGCAGCTACCCCTTGCGGTTAGCAGCTACCCACCATATTTTTTTCAATGGTATGGGGGGTCTAGTGATACATCATTTGAAAGGTCTCTAGCTCCTCTATCACCCCTGTAATTTTTCTCGAAATTGATTCATTCGTTATCGAGAAATTCGATGTTAAACGTTTTAACTGAACTGAAAATTTGCTGTCGTTTCTTTTATTGGGGAAATCAACAACCAACAAACGATATCAATGGGAACACAATTAACGGGTAAATTGCCCAAAATGACCTCCACCAAGTTCCATACAATAGTACAGTCAGCTTTCGAAACCTTTCCTTACATTTCAAAATTTATGGAATCTCTGACACAGAACATAGAAGGATGTGTTTGTTTCTTAGACGATATTCTTGTTATTTCAATGACCACATGGAAAGATCAGATTGTGTTTTCACGAGGTTGCAAAACGTAGGATTGAGAGTCAGTCTGGAAAAATGCAGTTTTTTTCCAAGAAAATATGAGTTATCTTGGATATGTATTTGACAAAAAAGGTTCACATACGATGACGAAAAGAATTATTATTGCCCCAAAAAACACAAAACAATTGCAGTCATTGATGGGTAGGACCAACTACTATGGGAAAGAACCCCACACCAAATACATGGAAAATGGCTCCCAGCCAATTTAGAAATTTTTTTGGGATATCGTCGTGAAGTCACTAGAAGTTACACGTGCAAGTTTGAATCAGTTTCAAAGTTTAGTTCCGAAGATGGCTGCTTAACTAAAACTAGTAAGGTTCACTTATCCAAAGTATTACTTTTTAGATGATTAGTAACTAACTAATGGCATTGCTGGTTGAAAGGAAGTCAAATGACATATCAGTCAGTCGGTCGTTCAGACAACAGAAGCCACCTATTATACAGGGTGGGTCAAAAATAGCGACAATTTAGCATATTTCTTCAATCTTTATCATTGGTCCCATCAGACTTATACTTTTAGTAATTACTTAGTATGATTAGCTACAGGAAGCTACAGTCACATTTTAAACTGGGGTCTTCACAAATTAATTTGAAAGGTTTTAATATAATAATGTTTGTTAATTATTCTTGAATGGATCTGTCAATTTTTCAGTTATACTCTGAAGTAAATTAGCCTACACTCGTGTGAGCTTCATTAATTTCCTATGACTGGTTTATGAAAACTCAATAGTGAAACTTTTTCTATAGAAAATATTATCCAATCTCATTTCTTGATGAAATACATTTGATTGATTGATATTGTTATGATCTGCATATAGAGCTTGGAAAAGAAAAATGTCTTGAAAGAATATATTCATTTAGAAAGATCTCATTTAAACTATGGAAAAATCCAGTATTATATATATATATGTATATATATATATATATATATATATATATATATATATATATATATATATATATATATATATATATATATATATTCATATTACGTGAAAGTTATTATATTCAAACGAGTATTGAACTCAATGAACCAAAAAAATTATAAAAATAGCACCATATATCTGCTGGAGACGAAAATATAATCATATACTGCACGTGTGAAGCCAGGAAATTCAAAACAGGGGTTCCTAAAAATAAATGTACAAGAAAAATCATACCTAATTATGAACTCCAGTAAACTATGGGTTCATAAGACGATACTTAGTTATAATCGACCCTAAACAAAGAAGCGACACTGCTGCATCATCGTAGAAGAGAGAGTAAAATTATAATTAAAAATAAAACAAAGCCAACTTGGAATCTTATAGTGGATTATAGGATTTTCCTGCACGGGGTAATACGAGGATATATATATAACAGTTCCATTATATTCCAATTCAGTATGTAACTTATGATACGCATTGGCATCTTAAATTTAGTATATTTGATCAGATCATGTTTCAGTCAGATAGATGAAAACTTCCAATTGTACTCCAAGTTCCGATACAAACAAGCTGGAATGTACCAGTTATTAGAACTCACACCGATGAGTTTATTCACCAGTTTATAAGAAGCAAATCAACTTCAACATCTTAGCTACAAAGAAAACGAGTCGAACTGCATACACTGATATGTAGTTAGAAGAATTCATCCGAAATTCATCATTGCTCCAGAAGTAATTGAATCATCAAATATTTGACAGGATTCCCAAAGATTAAACTAAAAATCACTTAAATAAAAATATTTGCAAGATGAAATACCGGAATCGATTTTAGTGAAGTGGTCTTCGTACCAAGTGTGTATATATACCAGGCTTTATATAATGAACATTTTTCCACATTCATACTCTACATTCCTTAAAGTTCAATTCAACCACTTTGATAAATATTTCTTCGTTTCATTAGATTCTGATAGTTGCTTGTTCTAGAAAGATGTATACTATGATTAATACTATTCAATGATTATTACTGAAAACTTTTGCTATTATGTTTTAAAGTCCAGCAAAATATTGAAGTTGTTGTTCAAAGAAGAAAAACAATAACAATGAAAATTGTTTTAACCCAGATAATTGACCATGTTATTTTAGATTTGTGTACCTTGATGAATACAAAATTTTAGAATATATTGATAAAGCATAAAAAGAAGTATTAAAATATATTGCTACGTAGGATTTTGCTACAATTAATTGAAAATATATTGTTCAAGCCAATCATAGAACATTGTAACTGATATGATACTAATTTCTGCTATAGTTGATAGCTTGAGAATGACCGAGTACATAGGTTAAAATGAGCTTAAATCATATACTGAATGAATGATTTGTATAGGCCGTTCTCTGAGTACGTTGTCTATTTTTTTAATTGCACAACCCTCAGTTCAGAACCTCTAACGACTTCTGATAAGACACGCTTTTGTACTGTCAATTGTGTGAAAAAGATTTAGTATCAAGTAGAGTGAATCCAAATTATACAAGTATAGTTATACATCATTTGGCGGTATTTTTAAAATCCTTCTTTTGGGTTTTTCTAAAGTGTTTCTTCGATAAAAGTAAATGTGAGGTTCGACAAACACTTGGTTTTTTTAGGAGTGGTGTGTGAATTCATAACACTCTGTATATAGGGTTTACAGGGTTTAACAATATGTAAGAAAGTTGAAACTTTTAAAGAAAATATTCTTGTCTTAGGAAAAGACTTCCAAGACCCACCATGTATCATATGCGGCTTCTTTTGTCTTAACGACCGACTGACTGACATTTGACTTCCTTCAAACCAGCAATGCTATAATTTAGTTACCAATCATCTGAAAAGTAATACTTTTTGATAAGGGAACCTTACTATGTTTTAGTAAAACAGCCTTCTTTATGATTCAAAAAATTTCTCCGAAACTAGACATAGAAACTAATTTAAACTTGCATGTGTAACTTCTAGTGACAATATCCCAAAAAAAATCCAAATTTGCTGAGTGCCATTTTTCCATGTATTTGGTGCGTGATTCTTCATCACTAATTTAGCTACGGTTCTGAACCCCTTATACAATAAATAAAAAAAGTCAAATGGTTCTCGTCAAAAAGTTGTAACGAGGCTTTCAACGAGGTCAAAGAAATTCTGGTTTTAGCTGATGTTTTGGTACATTATAACCCTAATTATGAAATGAATTCAACCATTGACGCAAGTCTGTATGGGGTTGGTTGTGTACTTTCATATGTCTTTCCCGATGGACAAGAATTTCCCATTGCATATGCCTCGCGAACACTTTCTGATGCTGAAAAGAATTATCCACTAGTAGAACGCGAGGGACTGGCAATCATTTTTGCGATATGTAAATCCAACCAATATTTATATGGTCGTGAATTTACGTTGGTTTGTGATAATAAGCATCTCTCAGCAATTTTTAGCCCCAAAAAGGGCATTCCACAATATTCCGCCAATCGCCTCAAGCGGTGGGCAGTCATTTTGTCTTATTATAGGAATAAAATAGTTTATGTCAAATCAGAAAAAAATATTGCTGATTTTCTATCACGATTACCTATAACAAATTATGATAAGGATGTATGGGAATCGGTGGAGGTCGATTATATATTATATATATATTTTTGTAGATAGCAAATTGATTTCGACTAATTTTCAATTGATTGGAGAATGTACACGTGAAGATACTGTTCTTCAAAGTGTTATAAAATTTCTCGAAACCAAATGGCCAAAATACGCAAAAAAATTACATTAATTTCAAGTGATTTTATGTGATTCGAAACGAACTCACTGTAGAACATGAAGTTTTGCTCTGGAATAATAGAATTGTTATACTAAATCACTTGAGAAACCGGTTGCTGATTCAACTGAATTTATCTCATTTGGGAATTATAAAGTATTGCCAGATCATATTTTTTGGCCGGGTATAAAAAAATATATAGAGCATATAGCAAATAGTTGTGAAAAGTGCAATGTTCAGTGAACAAAGTGAGGCCATCAAAAACCACGCTTAATCTTTGGAAATGGCCAGAAGAAGTATTCATATCGATTACATGAGAGATTTCTCGATGAATATTTTTTCATTATCTTCGACGCGCATTCGAAATGGGTCGAAGTTTTCCCAACTGTAAATATAGCCTGACAATTCACGATTTTTGCACTACTGTCTACTTTTGCTAGGTACGGTTTGTCTAGGACCATCGTATCCGATAATGCTTGAAATTTTACTAGTTCTGAATTTCTGTTTCAGTTTTTGGGAACATAATATTAAACTACATCACCCTATTTCTCACAGTCGAATGGAGCAGCGGAAAACTCCCTCAAAAACATAAAAAATTCATTGAAAAAAGATAAAAGTTATTTTTTATGCCAGTTACAACACTACAGGCGTTTCACCCTCTATGCTTATGTTTGGCCGTGACCTCAAAACTCGATTTACTATAATAAAACCTGACCTGTCTCAACAAATTCACGAACGAGTAACGAAAAACCAACACAAACAAATTGGATATTTTGGAGGCAAAGAACAGATGATGTTCGAAAAGGGGGAAAAATGCTTGTGAAAGATTATAGGGAAATTGACAAATATACTTGGATACCAGCAGTTATTGAAAAAATCGTAGGAAAATGCACATATATTGTTAGAGTACCTGATATCGATGAAACTTGGAAACGCCACATGAATCAAATTAGAAAAAACTAAAGGGTTTTACCTTATAGAGAAATTTCTACTGAAAATGAGTTCTGTGAAAATGTAAATAAAAATATTGTTGAATCACAAAATGACCAACCTAGTACTTCATCTGTTCATGTTGATGAAAATGTACATTTTCCATCTACCAGACCAAAGAGAACAGTGAAACTACCTGATCGCCTGATTCATGACGAATAATTTTTTTTATTGGAATTTAATGTTAGTTAAGTGATAGTAATAATTGATATTATTGTT